>APFE030238916.1:64473-75891 GCA_000404065.3 Pinus taeda | reverse complement strand
CCCGAGATTGTTGCTCAAGCAACCGGGATACCAAATGTTGGAGAGGAGTGGAACAAGCGCCAGCAGTTAGACAGATTTCATTATGAGCCATATATCAAACCTGGATGTATGGGACACCTAAATGTTGTTTTTCCCTTCAGATTCCTAAGGGATGAGTATGCACCCTTGATGAGGCTCATTATTCGCTATTTCACTCGTGAGGGCATATTTTCACGTCTATATTCGTACCATATCCGTTTGTTGATGCATTTCACACGGGTACGAATGATGAACATTACATTTTTTATGTGCCGAAATATAGAGAGGATGGTGCCCTTGGTACAAAGGAAGAGCCCAGCACAGCAACACAAGAGCATTTATCATTATGCACTGATCAAAATCATAGTGATGCATCAGTTGGCACAACAGGGTATTCCATGGGAGGATTTCATTTCTCACGACTTCTTCACGGTGCCACACCCACCTCCTGAGATTTTCCATGATGAGGGAGGGCCTTCACAATAGTTTGACATTCATGAGACCGATCATGTTGATGCTCAAGCATATGTGACATATCAGAAAGGCCCCAGAGCCTTATTTGCAGCTGCACGACGAGCACTATCTCCACCCGGGGTGGAAGGGGTCTGGTTGACTTCATCGGCACAACGAGTATTATCTCCACATCATGTGGAAGGGGTCTCACCATCTTCTTCAGCACAGGTACAGGTCCAGGACAGGGGTAAGAGGCCCATGATTGATGAGGGTCCTTCAAGAGGCCAGGACACGGATATCATTAATGTTGATGCTAGCTCTCCTAGCTTTGAGCTAAAGGAGATCATCCGAGAGCAAAGGGCCGAGAATGAGTCGCTGCATAAGAAATTGTAGATGGAAAAATGGGTGATCAACTACTTAGAGCAGTTCAACAAACAGTTGGAATATGAGGATGAACTTTATGAGCAGCGGAAGATTCGTGAAGACCGGGAATTGGCCTGTAGGAGACCCGGTGATTTGACACCTATCGATCGGGAATAAATGCTCATCCGGGTGAACACTCACTTGGAAAAGTTTTTGGCGAAAGCCAATAGAGACAAATATTTGCTTCGACAAATGAAAAATCATTATTGGGATCGCATGCATGTGTGCAAAGAAAAAATGAAGATACTTAAAGGATGATTGGCCAAGACACTAAAACGGAGGAAAAGGCCCGATCCACTCCAAATTTTGGCTGAAGCCTCCTTCAAGGAGCATGGAACTCAATGATACACCCTCAGCTCAAAATTCAGAGAATTTGGAGCAATTTTGGTCAATTTTGAATTTTTTTTGTCAAAAACAGGTTTTTTCCCTCAATGCGTAGCGCGCTGCGCGCTACCCTGAAGATGGAGAGGTCCATTTTACAAAAGGTCAACATTTTTTGATTTGCCATGAAAAATACACCTTCTTAGCCACTTCCAAGACATTTCATCAGGTTTTGAGCCCCCAAATGGTCAAAAAACATGCAAAAAAAGACCTTCTGCCACTTTTTGGACACATAGGAAGCAGTCTTGGGAGATTGCATTTTTGGAGGGGAAAATGAGCACCAAATTAAGAAATTCCACTTGGGTTGGAAAGTTGAAATCCATCCTTTTCTAAGAAGCCCACGTTTGCCTCATTTGGATTCCGGGAAGTTCCCCAAAAGTGGGCCCAAAGGTGCGCTACGCGTAGAGAAATGCCGCGCTACGCATCAGCGAAAATTGCCAGTTTTCACCTACAACTCAGGAAAACGTAACATTTGACTAGTTTTGACTTTTGGAGGGATTTTTCATCCTCCTTGATGTAATTAATGTAATTTTATGTTGACATGACACTTATTTATCTCTTCTAGAAGATTCATTCATGAAAAGGCAAAACATTTAATGAATGAATTGGTTTCCTAGCTTATAGAGGCAAGTTGTTTTGACTGCCTAGACTCTAGTGCTTTATTTAGAATTGGTTGAAACAGCTCCTAAAATGATGAACTCGACCCCTAGAGGCAAGGAAATGTGTTAGATTGCCTATATTATTTATCTTCTTAGTCATTTTGATGGTTGGACTCTTGGGATAGCTTTGAGACAATATTGTACATATCTTACCAGCATTTTTGGCAAAGGAAAGACCAGGGTTTTGCAGCACTACTTGGGATCCATGTGGCTTTATGTCTTTATGGTGTGTTTCTTTCAGTACTTGTAAGTTGTGTATGTGCATCATTATCTCTATTGAATATTCTATTATTAAGAAAATGAAGTGTTAAGGTAGAATCCATGAAATTGCTATGCTCTTCCTTTAAATTTGTTTAATATTCTATGTTTTCTTCAGTTTAAGGAGAATCCTTGAGACCCCTTGCTCTCCTTAGCCTCTCACCGGTTTGACCTATCCATCTCACCTGCTTTAAGGCATCAAAACAATTTCCTATCTTTCCCCAAGTGGACCTCTGCAAAAACTGTGCCTCATCCCCGCATCCAAAATTGCCTTTCCCTTGATTTCAAAAAAATCATAAAAAAATCAATCCTAAACTCTTTGTACTTAATACCTAGCCTAAAATTAGTCATCAATTCATTCATCTCGAGCCTCGTTGATTATTGTTTGCTGAGATTGACCCAGAGAGAGCCCTCTCCTGTCCTCGTAGGGCTAGCTACGAGGCTGAGCGTGGTTTGATGTGGCCTTGAGTCTTGCCTTATTTCAACCTAAGGCAGATTTGAGCGCTAACATATTAATAAATTCAATATCAACTACAACCTTTCTAGGACCATATTCCTGAGTTAATACAACTGGAATTATTCCATACTTATGACTGAAATATTGAAGGTTCCCATGCTAAAATAAAGTCAGGTTCCTCCTCTCTTGTATGCACTATGTTTCCTTAAATTTAAATCAAATAAAGGAGTGTTTCTTGCTTATATTCATTGTTATGTGAGCTTGTATCAACCCTTTATATATATATATATAATATATATATATATATATATATATATATATATATATATAATATATATATATATATATATATATATATATATATATATATATATATATAAGTTTAATGAAAATCAGTCCATGATGATTTGGGGTTTCATTTTGGGTATGAGTTAAGTGTTGTATATTTTTATTTCAAAGTCAATCATAAGAATCCATCTACATTACTTGCATTCAAATTGTTTGTTGAAATACTTCAATGAACTATAATATGTAAACTTAGAGAATGTTATGGATTTTCGAGAGGTTTCAGAATGGGAAACTTAAATTTGTATCAATGCTAATGCTTTTGGCAAACTATGGGTCTAAAACCAAGAAGTAACAATAAAGAGGAGGGAATTCTGGGATCTTTTCAAATCAAGAAAAAAAATCCCAGAAATTTGATGAATGTAGTAATGCTTTCCTAAAGATGATAGAACTTATGGAAGAATGGGCATCAACAAGGGCAGCAAAAAGAAAAAGTAGTTGCAGACAGGTAGGTGAAGAAAAGGAGGAGAGTATGATTGTTGAACAAAATGTTAGTATCAATACTGCAAAAACAAATATTTAAGGTGAAGATAGTGAAAAGATAAGAGGAGACGCCGTTGAGGGAGCATGTTGTAGCAGCTACAACCACCCTCCAAAATTTTTCCTTAGCCTGTTACACAGCATTTTGTCACTGTCCATGTACTCCCTGTCCATGATCCTGGAGGACCTATACAGTGTACCCCTTTGCATCATTTCCCAAGAATCTTCCTTTTGTCCCAATTTCCAAGACTGGCGCTACTGACCAGTTTCCTCCTCACGTCGATTTGCAGAGATTAAAACTGGCCCTAGCATCGTACGAAGCAACTAATCCCTTTTCCAGTCGCACTGATCCTCTTTTGGGAAGTCTTTTAAATATGGTGTCAAATCTTCTAGCTCTAAAAGCTTCGTAACAGAAGTCTAGTAGATGGTAGGGCTAGATGGAGCCAAGGAAGTCAATTTGGGCTCCTTTCCCCTATTAGGATGGAATTGTGCAATCCTCTCTAACAGCCTGTTGGGCTCCATGATTGCGCAATCCTGCCAGCCAACCCTCCTAGCATGATTTGCGCAAATTTTTCCAGCAACAGGTTGTTTAGGCTAGGATTTACGCAAATCTAGGTAGCAGTCAGCTCCTCAGCCCAGAAATTGCACAAATCTCCTGGGCAACCAGCCCATCTCCCAGCCAGAAATGCGCATTTTTCTCCAGCAGTCAAGCTGTCTCTTTAATGTGCAGCTGAGTTGATTGGTCCCCTCCGAGACTATGCAAAACAGACTTGCATGCATGGATTATTTCTCCCAAGGTAGCATCCAAAGGCATCTCTTGTTTCAGGGATCTATATTTAGCAGTTGGAGGTTACATGCAAGGAACAATTGAGAAACCTCCCTCCAAGTGTCGCTTCCCCTAGATTTGTGGCATGTGCGTCACAACCTCGATGCTATCAAAATTCATCAACTGGACATTGCAGAGCTCATTCCTCACATTGGCCTTGTATCTCTAACAGCCACATCACATCTCGAAGCAGTCGGCACATTCAGCTCAGCTGTTTTTGGGTAAGCTCGCTTCCCATGCCTTATGTTGCATTTCTGTCACTTTTTGTGTATTCGCTTGTGTGATTGTTGTTTTCTTGATTTATTTGAATGTATGTTGTCATTTACATGTATTCTAGCTTATCCTAGCTCTGTTTCAATTTTCGTTGCTATCTCACTGTTGTCGCATGCATGAAATTGTTTTGCACAGACGTTCACCCAACCGGCGAATTGCCTCACCCACATGCACGTTGATTTGTTTGTTGAATATTCCATTCACATTTTGCATGCACTATCAATCACTTCTACTATCACTTAGTGTCGCCATGCATTTACTGTATTAGTTTCTTTCAGTTGCCTGTCGGCGAGTCGGGTCAACCTTGGCCTGGACTCTGCCTTCACCAAGGCTACATTGCGCAATCTAGGTAAGGAAGGCTCACCTTCCTCTCCAAAAATGTGCATCCCTGCCCAACACTAACCTCCAGGATTGTTTTGCGCATTTCGGGAGGACAGTGGCAACTTGGCTCAAGAAATTGCGCAAATCTATCCTTGGGCCAACAGTCAGCAACCAGACTGGACTGTGCATTGCGCAGTTTCAGCAGTCAGTCAATCTCTCAGCAACCCGGATTGTGCCTTGTGCAGTCTTGTCATTCGGTCTCCCAACCTCCTGACCTAAATTGCACAACCTTCATGATCATTCACCCAGGTATGTTGCAAGTCATTTCTCATGTTCATTATGGTTTTCCACTGACAAATTGTTTGCTATGAGTGTTTCCATGTCTCCAGGTATCGCAGGTGTTCGTCTGCATCTCAGCAGTACAGGTACAATGGCTTCCAGGAGAGCAGAGACAAAGACATCGTTTAGAGCACGCTTGGGGATGCATTCGATCAAGTGTCTATGAGCTTGCCTACTCACGAAGACATCAAGTTGTTCATGGACAAGGACATCAAGCAGCAGCATCATGAACAGCAGCTAAAGGCAGCATACCGAATGTAGCGAATGAAGAAAACGCAGTGAATGCAAGAGGAAAGTTGTTGACAACATAGAGTCAGAGCAAAGTTGCAAGATCAAGTAGATCCATTGATGATGAAAGAAAATTTGGAGACTCACGCTATGAAGTGACAGCGCGACATGAAGATTGCGCGAAGGCAGAAAATGGAACAAAGAAGGAGTTGCATGTGTTGAAGCAGCAACTCAAGAAGAACATGAAGCTACAGAGGTAGTCCAATGAGTTGCAGCAGGAAGAAGAAAAGTCGTGGGCGCAACATGCACCCACAGAGGAAACTGCGCCAGTACAATTTAAGGATCCATCCCAGCAACTAACACAGAGCAAACATGGTGAGCAATGTTGTTGATCACATGCAAAGGATCCAGCAGCATGCATGTCGTTGAGCACATGCATGCAATCCAACCCCTTCAACGCACTCAGCAAGGGAAAGACAAGAAGCAAATCCAACTGAGGCTGAACATGCACTTCGGCAAATTGATGCACATGGCCACCAGCACACACTTGAAGATCAGCACGGACACTATGCATCAATGTGTTGTCGGTTCAACCATACTGAAGAAGACCATGTGCATGTTAGCAGACGAGTTGGATGAAGGGGCTGAACCAATGCACTGGTTGCAACGGAGGCAAGAGTTTGCTTCAGCAAGATGTCACCATGAGGTACATGCACACCATCACGGATGACCATGCTTTGCATTAGCTCACCAGCTTCACCATCACAAGCATGCAAAATAGTTTCTCTCACCACAGAGGACTAAGTGTCAGTGATGTCTTGCAAGGCTTGCTCAATCCATGTTGTCTCACACGAGTACATGTGCATTGTAATGTTGATTCATTTCAAGTGTAAGTCAAGTGTCAATAGTTGGATGTAACAGTCATAAAATAGGTGAAGAGTCATGACGATAGTTGAATTGTCACAAAGGGGAATGTCAAGGGTCACCCCACCCTTTTCTATAAATAGTCCCTCATACCTCATTGTATAGGCTTTTGGTCAGCCAAGCTTCTACTATGACTATCTTGAAGAAGACTCGGATAGCATTGTTACGCACCTTCGCTTCTCCACTGCACGGATCCAGTACATCTCTTTGGAGGAGCAGGCGGATGTGGTTGTAACGTTCCACTGTTGGGGCTAGCATGTTTACATGGATGTATTGTATGATTGTGACTTACACTTCGTTATATAATAAGAGTTATCACATTTTCATGCATATGTTTTTATTGTAGTTGGACTACTCTGGTTGCTTTAATGATATGTGTTTTTTAAATTACGTACTTGTGTATGAAATGATTCACATGCAATTATATGAATCTTGTTGTTAATGTGTTGCATATGTTATTAATGTTGTCACCATTCATGTCGACTTCTCTACCGTACATCAGACAAACATTTCTCATGAACCTTGCTATATCAACCGTCACACTCGTCTCAGACTAATCTGTGAGTGTTGTTCGTGTTATCATACCTTGTATGTTGTGACTGCAGCATCCAAGTGGACTAATCTATCGGAAGTTGTGCATGTCCTTTGTGTGGTGTGTTCCTAGCCGAGTTGGGACTGATCAATTTCAACCTGGAACTCAACGTCACCTTTCTCTCCCTTCGAAGTGTTGGAACCTCTCATACACATTCCTTGACTCTCTGCATCGGTCACACCCTTGCTACTAACAGAGTTATCTTACTTTCCTTTGTGCAACACCACGGTCAAGGCATTACCTTACAACCCACTATTGGGACTCCTACACCAAACGATCTGAGGTCTAATTGGGACTTCTTACTGGGAAGATCCTCTTGACATGTTAGCGGGTCCAGCATCGTCAACAGAGCACTAGAGGAATTTTGAAGTCTAAAATGGGTCTCCTAAGGAAATTATAAAATAATAGTAGAAATAATAAAATAATATTAGATTACATCATCAAATTTTAGAGGGAATAAAAATAAAAATAAAAAGGGAAAAAACTACTTTTTCAACTTGTATTTTCAACTTATCTCCATACGGGTTTACTCAAGTTTCAAGTGGGAACACTCGTTGGATGCATAATTAAATTCATCATCCAATGAGTACCCATGTTGCACACTTTTGATGGACCCCGCTACAGAAAAAATGAGAAATACATGAAAAACGTGATATGAGAAATACATGACAACAAGTGATTGAAATCATGTATTTCTCATTTTTCGTGTAGCAGGGTCCATAAAAAGTATGCAACATGGGTACTCCTTGGATGAGGTATTAAGTTTTGCATCCAATGAGCACTCCCACTCAAAATTTGAGTAAAAACTTAGGGAAATAAGTTGAAAATACGAGTTGAAAAAAATAGTTTTATTATTTTTCTACATTTTTACTTTTTTACTCCAAAAATAGTGAATCATCCCCCATGGATGACATCATCATCTTGAATCCTATTGGTTATTATAAAGTTTATTTTGGTTGTAAATTTTTCTTAGGAGGCCCATTTTAGACTTCAAAATTTATATAATGTTTATCTAGATACACTCCAGATGATGTAAGGGATTCAGATGAAGGAAGATCGGACATTGTCACAAATTACCAATTATTCAGCGAGCTTAATGAATTGGAGGATGATGAATACAAAGAAGATGATGAGGCAAATTTGGGGAGCTCAATTCAGAGTTTCCATTGGGCATATTTGCAAGGTATCTCATCTAGTGCGTGTTTCTTCCAGGGCACCAAAGTGGTTTGAATTACTTGTGAGGAGATTAGTTGAGGAGTAGGACACGGGAGGATTTACAAGTGTTTTCTATTATTTAATCTGGGGATTTTGTGGTGACTAGCAGCGCTGAGTTGAGGGAATTCTTGGGAACATGTTAATTTTAGATAACAATGGTATGTTTTATGCTTAAGAACAAATTGCTTCAATTTTTCTTATTAGCCCAATATCAATTTCCATATTAGCGATCACATTGACATGATAGTAAATGCAGATAGAACATAAATAAAAAGCAGAAGACAAGTCAAGACAAAAGGACACAATATTCGACGGATGCCAGGGGAAAACCCCAATGTGGGGAAACCCTTTGATCAAGTCTTCTTATTATTCTTCAAAATTTTAGCAAAGAGAGAGTACAATATACAAAATTTGCTTGCCCAACCATAATTAAATATGTCCAATCAAACTGCAGTCAACAAGATGTGCTAACCAGAAAGTCAACGTTGGTCAAATCAGTGGAATTACTCCTCCAAATCAGCTCGGTCAAACCCAGTCAATTCAGCCTCCAAGAGCAGTCCAAATTAGCCCAAAATAGTTTAGAAAAAAATCAGTCAAACCTACAGTCAACACTAGTCAAATAGCCCATAAAACCTCAAAATCTGTGCCAAGAAATGCAGCCTGCCCAAACAGAATTTCTCCCATGAAAAACGTAGTCAAGCAAGGTCAACTGCTACCTAGTCAACATTGGTCAAACTTGATGTACCTTGGTCAACGCATAAAACAAAAAAGTACAGTCAGCCCTTCACACGTGTGGAGAGTAGCTACCCAGAAATCCATATGACCCAATCAGATGATGAGAGAGAGAGATGTGTGAGTGATGATGAGTGTCCAAATGAGGTAGATGCTCCTTCTATTTATATGCAACGATGAGGATGAAAAGACATGACTTTTGGGCTTCTAAGCCTACATTAGTTTGCAGGGCAACCTTGACAATTTGTCCATAAAATAAATAAATTCGTAATTCCATTTGTACATGTCAGAATAAGATGATATTTAAATCAATCCTACACCTCTAGGAAAGAGGAATCCAATAAAAATATCAGCTTCATCATATGAGCTATCCAAGGTGGAGTTTGTCCCTAGGTACCAAATTTAACACTCCCTCTCAACTAGGGAGAACTCCACCTACAAAATCATATGTCAATCTATACCATCTTTGACATCCATGTTATACTCTGCTCTACTCTGCTTTTCTTTGCTCTGCTCTGTTGAACCATGAAAAAATAATGAAGAAGAAATGATCGAGAGTGTGTCATACCACTCTCTACTGACTCGAAGTCAGTCTCCAATGATTGAGAGTGTATCATACCACTCTCCATTGACCCAAAGTCAGTCTCCATTAATCCCAAATCAATATCAAACATCCTGGCATAGGGAGTACAGTAGTACACGACGCGTCCATCGGTAGTACTATGGTCTCTATCTTCATTTCCCTACTCATTGGCCAGATGAGAGGTACTTCCCATGAGTCCCGGACTACATGGGTAAGATGTATCAGTAGGAGAAGGTGAACCACTCATCCTACTCATATGCCATAGGAGAAGGTGAACCACTCATCCTATGCATATCTCAACCATCATGCGATATCACGAGGGAAGGTGAACCACTCACCCTGTGTTTAGTCAATTTAGTGTTCCTAAATTGATGTCATTAATTGTCAACCCGGGGCTCGTAAGCTGATGAAGTGAAGGTGTACTATATGTACTTAAGCAACCTCTTAAAGCTTTTTGTCGTTTGGGGTGTTGTTTGTGGTTAATTTATCTTCCTAAGATGGAGTGATGTATTTATAAACAGATGAGTGGTGGTGTGTGTAAGGTGAATTCTAGATGAGTGAAAGTGTGTGATTAGTGGTTTCTAACTACTTGCTGAAAAGGAAAACTTGAAGGAAATAAATGACTTAAAATGAACTGAAAGAAAAGAACCACTTTCTAATGGCATTAGACACCATTCATGCTGCTGCAAATAAAAGGTAAGAAATTCACTTAAAAGACCAATGATAATGTTTATCTCTTCCTAACTCTCTGCCTCTCACACATAGTACTGTGTAAGACACGATTAAGAAGTAGCTAGAGATAAGTCTAAGAAATGATAAAAATGAGAAAAATCTACTTTAAAGACTAGTTATAATGTTTTGCTCTTTCTAATTCTCTGCCTCTAGCACATAGTATTGTGTAAAGCACGATTAGAAAGTAGTTAAAGAGTAGTCTAAAAAGTACCCAAAGTCGGCTGCAAGTTATTAGTATTCTGATCTCTAAAAGATAGACAATTTATAATAAAGAGACCATTCATATGTTAGCAGACAGATTTGAGAAATAAAACTAAAAATCAGTTATGAGAATAAAGTAAAGGCAGCAACTTTGAATCTGTCAACTGAAACTACCACTAGATATAAAGCAAGTACATAAACACACAAGCAATCCTGGGTTAAAAACCTGCAAAAGAACAATGCTGATCAGCTTAAAATAAACGCTGGAAATGAAATAACATTAAAGTAAATTACGTTGTACATATGTCAAGAAAAGGAAATGTTGAATTGAAATAAGGAAATGCTGAACATAAAATACTATACAAGGCTAACATGAACAGGGGCCCTCCATTCATATAACCCAAAGAAGACTCAAGGTATTGAAAACTTCAGAACAGCACTGCTTCTATTACTCCATATGCAGAAAATTACAGTCAAGAGTGCTAGAACAGCACTATTAAAACAGAGTCTGGGAATGCACTAAAATTATAACAAGTTCATGAAACACAGCAATTAAAAAGTTAAATAAGCGTACGCAGACGCAAGTTTTTATAGGCATCTGAAGGATAGCCTAATGCGTGTAGCTAAAACTAGAAAATAACTAACTGTCATGTGTAATAAAGGTTTAAGTCACACGTCATAAGCCTGCGTGGATAGCTGGAGGTCTTGGTCGTTATGGGCATTGAATCCAGAGTTGGATTATGTCTCCCACAACCTGCGTAACCTCGGACAAGTCACCGTTTGAGCTGACGTGACCCAACAGCTTACGCATCACCGTTAAGCTGCCTTTGTTGACCGTAACTTGCCCCCTTTTGACCGGAGGTGCAGATGACGTGGATGGCTGAACCAATAGCACAAGAACCTCGAGCACCTTGATTCCTAAGTGCCCATGTGGCTCATTTGGCAAAATGGCACGTGGAACCTTGAGATTAACAAAAA
>APFE030238916.1:38294-61292 GCA_000404065.3 Pinus taeda | reverse complement strand
AAAGGCAGTGGAATGTTTTTGCAACAGTTTAGTTAATTCTTCTTGTTGTAGTCTTCCTAAGTTTTTATTAATGTTTAATGTTTTTCCTGGGAAGATTTCAACTGTAGAATTACCAAATTCTTCCATTGAGAAGAGAGACATTTGTCTAGAGGAGAGATATTCAATGTCTGCATCTAACTGGAATTGTGTAGAGTCATATTCTAAAGGTGATTCAAAATTTTCTAATGTATTTAGAATTTGACTATCCTCACTAATTTCAAAGATGGTTAGAACAGGTTGAATAGTATCCTCATCATTAACCCACTCATCTTCTCCTATTTCTGTTATTGCCTTTGCTGGAGGATACAAGTTGAATTTCTTGGTAGAATTACCATCTGATATATACATGTCCCCAGACCTACAACTGATGAAGGCATCAGCTGTTGCTAGCCAAGGTCTTCCTAAGATAAGAGGATGTCCTCCTAGCTCTTGGGAGTTAAAATCATAGAATCAACTGGATATTCCCAAGAGTCTAGAGAGACTGGAATGTCTTCCAATACACCATCAGGTTTAATGATTGATCGATCTGCAAGTTGCAGCAAAGTAGGTGTAAAGAGAAGGTTAGGAAGCTTTAACCGATCCATGGTCTGTCTACTCATGATGTTGATCACAGCTCCTAAGTCAATCAAAGTAATTGGGATTTCAACTCCATTAATATGAGTTTTGACAATAGGGCTATCAGGATCCACATATTTTTGCATGGTAATCTTACCCATCATTATGTCTGCAATTTTTCCAACTAGATGTATCCTTTTGGTCTCTTTGGTTCTTTTTCTTGTTTTCTTCAAACTCAACTCCTTTATTGTCTTTGCTAGAATGGGAATTTCCTTAATGTCTTGTAACAAGGGGATCTTGATACAGACATTTTTCAATTCATCTAGAAAACTATAGTCAGGCAACCAAATTTGCTTCTCCACTCCTTTGTCAATTTGTAATCTTTCAGGAAAAGGTGGTGTAGTTGAAGATGTAGGTTGCTCAACTATGGGAGTTGATTCTTTTTCCTTTTCTCGAATGTTTGGGTTTTGAAGGGATACTTCAGAACCCTTATTGACTTTGATAGATTCTTCCTCGGAAATGCTTGGTTGTTGAACACTTGTAGAAGGTTGATCTAGGATTCTACCTGATCTGAGTTGTACTTCATTGAGAGGAACAACCATATAGGTAGGGAATGGTTGACCTTCCATCATGTAAGCATTTTTAGGGTTCCTATTATTTGGATTGGGTAATGGCTGAGAGGGAAGTTGATTTGACTTCTGTTGGGAGAGTTGAGAATTTTGATTTTGTGGAGGGGGTTGTTGTTGTTGAGGGTATGGCAATGATAGCTATTGACTTTGATTTGGAAATTGGGGAGCTTGCTGATTCTGAAAGGATGGAGGATATTGATAGAATTGGGCAAATCTCCCATAAGGATTTTGCATGCTTTGCAACCATGCTTGAAAAGCATTTTGAGTTTGAGGCCAAGGTTGTTGCCAAGGATTCCAATTTGGTTGGGATTGAGAATTCATAGAGTTGTTAAACCCTTGATTATGTTGTCCTTGCCAAGGTCTCCTTGCAATAAAACAAAGAGATTCAAGCGTACTTGGATCTTCTTGAAAGACTGCTTTGAGGCCAGGAATTGAAGGACAATCCTTGGTCTCATGGGTTTCTGAGCAAATTACACATGTTTCCACAACTTGTGCTTCCAAGGGACATTCCCTTCAAGCATGTTTTTTTCTACATTTTGAACAAAAGATGGCTAAGGCCTCAGTTTCTGCTTTCTGTTTATTATGGATCTTAAGGGTATATAGTTGTTCACTAAGACTCCCTAAGATGTCAGTTTTAAATTCATCAAGCATACTTTTGATTTCATCCCTACTCACTGATCCTGTCGCAGATTTATTTTCCCTAAGGAGAGAAGGATCTCTAGGCCCTTTTTGATTTTTTGATTTGCCTCTTGAGAGATGGATACAAAGTTCTGCTATATCACTGAGTGGAAGTTGAGAAATATCCCCTTTCCCCACCATATTTAAGATATCTATCCATTCATCCCTAATGGCTTTTAATAAGAGGGATTTTAAGGTCTCATCATCCAAGGTACTCATTTTTTCTCTTTTCAAGTTATATTGGAATCTTTCAAGTAAATCTTCTAAGCTCTCATCTTCTTTTTGTATCATTTTAAAACCCTCGTCCTTGTGATTAGTAGGCATACAATAGTCCAAATACCTATCCAAAAAGGTTTGTTTCATTTCATCCCAAGTCCTAATGGATTGAGTACGTAATCCCATGAACCATTTCAAGGCTTGATCCTTCAGTGTTGAAGGGAACAATTTGAGTTTCTGGGAGTCATCAAGATAGTCATAAGTTCGACACACCACTTCAAACTCAAATAAAAATGTTTCAGGGTCCTCAGATCTTAACCCATGGAAGTTAGGGAGGACAGATGGTGATATGTTTTTCATGGTGGCTCGGGAATCCTCATCAACGATAGGAAACCCAAATGAGTTATCCCCATCTCTATTTCCTCCTCCAATGGGACCTCTACCTCTCCATTGTTTCCTCCTCTTCCTCCTCTACCTCTACCTCTACCACCTACTTCTTCCTCTGCCATGATGGTTCTCCTAGAGATTTCAAAATCTTCTGGTTCTTCTACAAAAGGTGAACAAGAAGAGGTTTCTCCTTCTTCCTCAGATGATTCTACTTCCTCAATTACAATTGGTCTTTCTGTAGGAGAAAGGGAAGAATCTCCTCCTAGTTCAAACGGTGTAGGAGAGTCAACTCTTGGCTCTTGAATTCCAGGAATTCTAGGACTAGGAGTGTCGGTTGGAGATAAGGGAGGTTTCTCTTGTCTATCCCTTGGAGCAGATGGACTTGTAAAAATTGAACCTCGAGCTCTAGCTAAAAACCTTCCTCTAGAATCTCTAGCTCTATGCATGTCATTTTTTTATTTTATTCAAGTCAAGTTAATAGTTCTTTTTCTGATCTTCTAGTTCACTCTAGGTGCAAGAAGAGAGCATACTCAAGAAGCTACTAAATCAATAACTTTCTCTTTTCTGATCCTCCAGATCACTTTGCAGTGCAAGAGGAGAGCATACTTTGATAGGTTATCGACTTCTTTCCTTGAAATCTTATGTTGTTCTTTTTTTTTTAAGAATATGGCTACTTAATTTCACTTCCCCGGAAACGGCGCCAAAATGTTTGGTCAATTTAGTATTCCTAAATTGATATCATTAATTTGTCAACCCGGGGCTCGTAAGCTGATGAAGTGAAGGTGTACTATATGTACTTAAGCAACCTCTTAAAGCTTTTTGTCGTTTGGGGTGTTGTTTATGGTTAATTTATCTTCCTAAGATGGAGTGATGTATTTATAAACAGATGAGTGATGGTGTGTGTAAGGTGAATTCTAGATGAGTGAAGGTGTGTGATTAGTGGTTTCTAACTACTTGCTGAAAAGGAAAACTTGAAGGAAATAAATGAATTAAAATGAACTGAAAGCAAAGAACCACTTTCTAATGGCATTAGACACCATTCATGCTGCTGCAAATAAAAGGTAAGAAAATCACTTAAAAGACCAATGATAATGTTTATCTCTTCCTAACTCTCTGCCTCTAACACATAGTACTGTGTAAGACACGATTAGGAAGTAGCTAGAGATAAGTCTAAGAAATGATAAAGAATGAGAAAAATCTACTTTAAAGACTAGTTATAATGTTTTGCTCTTTCTAACTCTCTGCCTCTAACACATAGTACTGTGTAAAGCACGATTAGAAAGTAGTTAAAGATTAGCCTAAAAAGTACCCAAAATTGGCTGCAAGTTATTAGTATTATGATCTCTAAAAGATAGACAATTTATAATAAAGAGACCATTCATATGTTAGCAGACAGATTTGAGAAATAAAACTAAAAATCAGCTATGACAGCACTATTAAAACAGAGTCTGGGAATGCACTAAAATTATAACAAGTTCATGAAACACAGCAATTAAAAAGTTGTATAAGCGTACGCAGACACAAGTTTTTATAGGCATCTGAAAGATATCCTAATGCATACAGCTAAAACTGAAAAATAACTAACTGTCATGCGTAATTAAGGTTCAATAACACATCATAAGCCTGCGTGGATGAGCTGGAGGTTCTGGTCGTTATAGGCATTGAATCCAGAGTTGGATTATGTCTCCCACAACCTGCGTAACACGGACAAGTCACCGTTTGAACTGACGTGACCCAACAGCTTACGCATCACCGTTAAGCTACCTTTGTTGACCGTAACTTGATCCTTGTTGACCGGAGGTGCAGATGACGTGGATGGCTGAACCAATAGCACAGGAACCTCGAGCACCTTGATTCCTAAGTGCCCATGTGGCTCATTTGGCAAAATGGCACGTGGAACCTTGAGATTAACAAAAGGCTGCGGAATCACCAGATGGCTGCGGAATCGGCAGATGGCTGCGGAATGCCTGTAAATATGTCAAAAACTAAACAAAACAGTCACACATTAGCAAAGCTCACTTGATCATGCTTAATGACATCTAATGTAATGATCTGGGTGGTTTTATATTGAAAATGAGGCAAAAGAGAGAGGTAAGTGATGAAAAACAGTAGGTAGTAGTGGATGATGAGGTGTAAGTTAGAGGCTCTACACCCTGTACACAACACACCACTAGGGGAAGGTGAACCACTCACCCTATGGTCGCTCATCGCTCCAAGAAGTACCCCAAGCCCCCTAAAGCTCCCAAAGCTCAATATCCAACTCAAACGGGGCCCTCATAAGAGGGTCTCTCCACGACTCCAATTCGTTGATGGAAGGTTAAGAATTTGACCTTCCCCGGGGTCTTGTTAAGAATATATACGACTTGATCATCAGTGCCAATATGACAGAGCCTTATTCCTCCTTGTTGTACCATATCCCAGATAAAGCAGTACCTGATATCAATATGTTTGGAGCGGTCATGAAACACGGGATTCTCAGAAAGACAAATCCCACTTTGGTTTTCGCAGAAGATCACGGTGGTATCTAGCACATCTCCAAACAGCTCACTAAAGATATTCCTCAACCAAACAGCTTCACAGGAGGCCATACTAGCAGCAATATATTCAGCCTCAGTGGTGCTCAAAGCAATCGATTTTTGCTTCCTACTCATTCAGGATATCAAAGCAAAACCTAGTGAGAAGCAACATCCAGATATGCTCTTACGATCCACCACACTGCCAGTCCAGTCAGCATCAGAATAACCATGGAGCCTCACATTCCCGACAATGTATCTCAGTCCATAGGTGATTGTGCCCCAAAGATATCTCAAAATATTCTTGGCAGCAATCCAATGTATGTGATGAGGCTCAACATAAACTGACTCAATGTATTCACTGCAAAGCATATGTCTGGATGGGATTTCAATAAGACATCAGGGGCCACACGAGTTGATGATACTCAGTAGGATTTCCCAAATTGGGCCTAGCAACACTTCCGCATAACTTCTTGAAGTTAAGTTCCATCGGAGTAGTCACAGACTTGCAATCCACAATCCCAAATCTTTCAAGTAGCTTCACAATGTATTTTCCTTGAGAAAGGAAAATCTCACCTGGCTCTTATCAGACTTCCAACCCTAGGAAATAATGCATCAATCCTATGTCCTTCATCTCAAACTCGAAATCCAACTCCCTCTTGCACTGATTAATGAGAAGATCTACACCTGTCAAAAAGAGATCATCCACATAAAGTACCAAGATGAGAGCTCTATCATTCTCAACCTTAAAGTAAAGGTTCAGAGCAGGTTCACTTTGATCCGAATGGAAAATGGCATCAACCCATGGTACTCATCCACCCATATTATTCATTGACCCATGGAATTTACCCATGGTATTGTAAATGGCATCCGCCCGTGGTATCGTAAAATCCACCCATGGTATTCATTCACCCATGGAATTGACCCGTGGTATTGTAACTGAAAAATACTATAAGTAACAAGTCACATTTTGTAAAAGGACAGATTGTCCACCACAATGTAGCCTTTACAGTTCAGAGGCATGTAGCCACCACATCTCTTCTCAGAGATAAGCTACCATTGCCCTAGCTGGTTTATTTCCACTTGGGTTTTAATAAAAAGTTTCTTTGTTGTTTTGTTTATTGGGCATTCTCCGAGCAAGATTTTGATAGGATCTCCTGCCCCCTCGTCTTTCTTCTCATCCTCCATGGAAGGCCGTCGAGATTTGCGAGGTTGGTCTTGCAAAGGTTCGACCAGTTCAAGCCCTAACTCCTTATATCCCGACCTCGTTGGGGACATGCAAAGAAAAACAGAGAAAAAGCAGACAGCTCTGATACCACTTCATCATATAGTTGTCGATCCTCTGATACCAAGCTCGGGGAGCTTATTTCAACCCATAGAGGGCTTTCTTCAACCTACACATATGTGTCTTACAGTCTTGAACTTCGAACCCCTTGATTTGTTCTACATAGACTTCCTCCATAATTGAACCATGCAAGAAGGCGATTTTGACATCGATCTAGTGTAGGTTCCATCCTTGCGAGGCAACAAGGGCTATAATCAAACAGATGGTGGTTTATCAAGAAACTGGTGCAAATATCTCATCGTAGTCCACACATTTTGAGAGAAGCCTCGAGCAACAAACCTGACTTGAACTTTTCAGCACTTCCATCAACTCCATGCTTGATCTTGTAGAGCCATTCCGAGGTGACAACAGATTTGTCCTTAGGTATAGGGACCACATCCCATACATCATTCTTCATAGTCGACTCATACTCTTCGTTCATAACATCCATCCAAACTTGGTGCTTCACAACTTTTTCCAATGTGCAAGGTTCAGTTTGAACAATGGTGCTCATGGAAGCTAAGTACCCTTTATACCCATTAGGCTTCTTACTTTCACGAAATGTCCCCCTTGGTGCAATATGTCTCTCAGTGTCTTCGAGAGTTTCCCTAAGCCATGAGGGTCTCCTTTTTTAGGAGGGCTCATGAGGAGATGGATCAATGAGATCCATTGGTCCTTCAACATCAGGCATCAACTCATCCTACGGTTCTCCCTACTTTCCTGTATATGTTTCTTTGTCCTTACTTGGAATAGGAAGGTTAGTAATCTTCCCAAGGGCAACATCTTCATCGAAGGTGACATCATGACTTATCTCCACTTCTCCTTGACCAAGCATATAGATTCTAAATTCCTTAGAAGGTACACTGTAGCCCACAAATGTTCCTTTCTTCCCAGATGCATCCAATTTGCTTCTCTTTTCTTTCAGCACATGAAAATACACAAGGCTACCAAAAATTCTAAAGTGAGCAACATCAAGTTTCTTACTGGTGAGTACTTCTTCGAGAGTTTTAGATTCCAACGCTTTATGAGGGAATCTATTTCAAACGTATACGCAGTGTTAGCAGCTTCTGCCCATAGGAACTTCGGAAGACTTTGATCATGAAGCATGGCACAAGTGGCTTCTATAATAGAACAGTTCTTCCTTTCAACAACATCATTTTTTCTCAAAAGTATATGCGGTAGTAGACTCCCTCTTAATGTCAGCTTCTCTACAGTAGTCATTGAACTCATTTAATTCATATCTGTTCCATTATCAGTGCTCAATATTTTGATCTTCTTCCCTGCTTGATTTTCGACCAAGGCTTTGAAAGAACGGAACCATGTGAACACTTCATCCTTCTTCAAGAAATAAATCCAAGTTTTGCAAGAAAAGTCATCCACAAAAAAAGCATAAAATAAATATCCTCCCAAAGATGTCACGACAAACATACCAAATAGATCAGGATGAACCAACTGCAAAATATCGGTAGTCTTGTTATCACTTGAGGGGAATGGTCCCCTTGTATTTTTTCCTTCGGCACATCCCTGACAAACACCTTCATGTTCTATTTTAAATTTGGGCATACCAGTCATCGCCTTCCTTGCATCGGGTAGTGTAACAACCCATCTAAACTAATTAACTAATATAAAGTTTTAAACTTTATACTAAAACAGATATGATAAAATTTAAAACAAATATGAATTAACTTTATAATAAATATAAATTTAACTTTAAAAATATAAATTAAACTTATAAAAAAATAAAATCTAAAAAAAAAAAAAAACCATATAAAAGGGGACGCATAAACCAAACGGGCTATATAACAAAATACATGTATAGACAAAAGACAGCAGAGAGATAAATATCTGAGGGTCTCAAATGCATGGAAGCCGTGTCGGGAGGAGGGAAGGCGGTGGCTGCAGGTAGGAGGGCGGCCACCGCCCAGCCCGCAGTTAAAAACCGGAGAGTTGAACCGAGAAGGGGGGGGTTGAACAACGGAGGTAGAAACCAGGAGGAGGAATTCAGCAGTGAAAGAGGTCTGCCATTGGAAGAGCTTTAATCCGTCTGAGGTTTTGGGCATGGGGGACAGTGAGCTTCTGTGAGAAGCTTACTGGATTGAGCAGCCAGTCTCTGCTCAGTCTGGCTGGGTGGAATTGGTCTCCCGGTAATTGGAGCAGAGCAGTAGCAGCATCATCAACTTCACCAGATCAGACAGCAGTTCAGGGAAGTACAAAATCAAATTTTTTACGGTTCCTGTTTTCTAGTTATGGTTATTACAGGTAGAGCTTTATAATGTAGATGAGAAAACCTTCGGTGCCATATTTTGGATTGAAGAGATGTGTCGCAAGACATAGCTCCCAATGGGCTTCCTCCAACTTGATATAGGCTATCAACCCTAAATCCAAGAGTAAATGCTTCTTTGAAATTTCTTTTCCAAACACGTACCTTTCCATCAATGGACGTCACCTTGTATCCTTTGTCCTCCATTGCCGAGATGGATACCAAGTTCTTCTTTAGATCAAGTACATAAAGTACTTATTGTAAATTAATGGTGCTACCTTGATTTAATTGAAGAATTACATTTCCAACTCCTTTCACGAGATAGGTGGCATTGTCTCCAAAAATGATTTCCAAATTTTTATATTTTTCTATCAGATTTGAAATAACTTCCTTATACCCAGTAAAGTGCATTGAGGCACCACTATCAATCAACCAATTTCCCAAGGTATCTGGAGGAGAGATAATAAAGAGAGAAGATATAAGATAAAATTCTTTTTGCTTGTTATCTACAACATTAGGTTCATCATACCTGGAGTTTCTTGATCTTTTGGGAGGTCGACCATCTCCATGTTGAGTAGAGGGAGCATTCCTTTTTCTTTTGTTGTTGAATCTACCATTCCTTTGATTTTTGTGGTTGTTTTTGTCATTATCCCGAGGTGTATCCCTTCTATTAGGACACTCTCTAGCATAGTGGCCAAACTTGTTACAAATGAAGCATCTTCCCTTCCTTCCATCTTTGAATCCCGATCTTCCTTGACATTGCTTCTTTGAACCTGCATTCTTCTTTTTAGCATGAGCAAAGAATACAGTGAGTTCATTCTATTTGAAGGCATGTCTCTCTTCGTCATCCTTGTCTCTTCTTGAGTACATCTAGTCAACAATTCATCAAAACCTAGAATCATGTCATTGTTGAGGATAATAGTGTTGAACACATGCCATTCACGAGGGAGACCTCAAAGGGCAATGAGAGTGAGCTTCCTATCAGCAATAACTTCTCCAATTGAAAGAAGATCATATTTCATCTCGGTAATTCTCATGAAATAGGATTGGATATCTTCACCTCTTCCCTTCTTTATGTCTTTCAACTTATTTTTTAGAAAAGAGGACTTGGTTTGCATTGCTAACTTTGAACATGCCAACCAACCTGTCATACATCTCCTTAGATGTGTTCAAATCAGATATGTAGGCAACCAAATGTTTGTTAATAGAATCCCTAATGATATTCTTAGCTTTGACTTCACCTTTCTTGTACTTTTTCATAGTGGCAGCGGATGCATTTGAAGGAGGTTCAGTAATCTTTCCCTACACATAGTCCATAACATCTTGCTCTTCCAAAGTCAAATCAAGAGAGATCTTCCATGCATGATAATCAAACTTATCATTGTGCTTGTCATCAGGTTTGAAGTAAGACACTGAGGCCATTGAATCTTGTCCTTATCCAACAAATCTCAGTGATTTCTCTTTTCACTCGTGTTTGGGCTTTGTCTTCACCTCAGTTTTGATGCCATGTTAATTTTAGATAACAATGGTATGTTCTATGCTTAAGAGCAATTTACTTCAATTTTTCGTATTAGCCCAATATCAATTTCCAGATTAGCAATCACATTAACATGATAGTAAACACAGATAGAACATAAATAACATAAATAAAAAGCAGAAGACACGCCAAGACAAGACACAATATTTGGCGGATGCCAAGGAAAAACCCCAATGTGGGGAAACCCCTTAATCAAGGCTTCTTATTATTCTTCAAAAGTTCAGCAGAGAGAGACAGTACAATATACAAAATTCATTTGCCCAAACACAATCAAATCTAACCAGTCAAACTATAGTCAACAGGATGCCCTAACCATAAAGTCTATGCTAGTCAAATTAGGAGAATTACTCCTCCAAATCAGCTCGGTAAAACCCACTCAATTCGGCCTCCAAGAATAGTGTGATTTAGCCCAAAACAATCCAAAAAAAGTTGGTCAAACTCAGTCAACACAGAGTCAAACCTGTAGTCAACGCTAGTCAAATAGCCTAGAAAAAACTCTAAATTTGTGCCAAGAAATGCGGCTTGCCCAAACAGAATTTCTCCCAAGAAAAACACAGTCAAACAAGGTCAACTATTGCCCAATCAACAATGGTCAAACTTGTTCTACATTGGTCAACGCAGAACACATCAAAGTACAATCAATGCTTCGCACATGTGGAGGAGAGTAGCTGCCCAGAAATTCGTATGACCCAATCAGATGAGGAGAGAGAGAGATGTGCGAGTGATGACGAGCGTCCAAATGAGGTAAATGCCCCTTCTATTTATATGCAACATTGATGATGAAAAGACATGATTTTTGGGCTTGTAAGCTTACATTAATTTGTTGGCCAACCTTGACAATTTGTCCATAAAAGAAATAAATTCATAATCCCATTTTTACTTGTCAGAATGAAATGATCTTTAGATCAATCCTACACCTCTCCAAAAGAGGAATCCAATAAAAATATTAGCTTCATCAAATGAGCTGTCTAAAGTGGAGTTTGGCGCTAGTTGCCAAATTTAACAAGACAAAAATCTACATTTCCAAAAGTGCACAGGGGTCTCTAAGCAAATTTGCTCCTTCTATTTATATGCAACATTGATGATGAAAAGACATGATTTTTGGGCTTGTAAGCTTACATTAATTTGTTGGCCAACCTTGACAATTTGTCCATAAAAGAAATAAATTCATAATCCCATTTTTACTTGTCAGAATGAAATGATCTTTAGATCAATCCTACACCTCTCCAAAAGAGGAATCCAATAAAAATATCAGCTTCATCAAATGAGCTGTCTAAAGTGGAGTTTGGCGCTAGTTGCCAAATTTAACGGGACAAAAATCTACATTTCCAAAAGTGCACAGGGGTCTCTAAGCAAATTTGCTCCTTCTATTTATATGCAACATTGATGATGAAAAGACATGATTTTTGGGCTTGTAAGCTTACATTAATTTGTTGGCCAACCTTGACAATTTGTCCATAAAAGAAATAAATTCATAATCTCATTTTTACTTGTCAGAATGAAATGATCTTTAGATCAATCCTACACCTCTCCAAAAGAGGAATCCAATAAAAATATCAACTTCATCAAATGAGCTGTCTAAAGTGGAGTTTGGCGCTAATTGCCAAATTTAACAAGACAAAAATCTACATTTCCAAAAGTGCACAGGGTTCTCTAAGCAAATTTGCGCAAGGGCTGTATTTAAATCCGAAAGAGGGTCAATTTTGGTTGAAAGAAAGTGCCAAGTTTCCTTGCCGAAATGCACATGGATCAGTCTGCCTATTTGCTTGAATTTGTTTGCTAAAGAAGGGACGAGTTACTCTTTTCATGGATTGTATGTGCCTTCATTCTTGCTGGCTGAGAGTGGTGAATACAAGGAGGACGTGTTGCCAAGTTTCTTGCGAGCTGTGGCCTTTCTCTCAGCTATTATTTCGCTGATTTGTCGGCTGAGTCATCTCTGCAGTCAAATCTCATAAGCAATGGGTGTGGAGGGCATGTTTCTAAGCTCTACTGTGGGGTAAAGGTGCTGAAGTATCTCTACACAAATTAATAAAGTCAAGATCAGCTACAGCCTTTTTGCGACCATATTCTTAAGTTAATACAACTAGAATTATTCCATACTTAATTCTATACTTGTGATTGAAATATTGAAGGTTCCGATGATAAAATAAAGCCAGGTTTGTCCTCTCTTGTATGCATTGTGTTTCCTTAAAAAAGAAAAAAGAGGAGTGTTTCTGGCTTATATTCATCGTTATCTATAAAAAGCTACACTACTTGCATTCAAATTGTTTGTTATTATCGTTTCTGGGTATGAGGTGTGTTGTATATGTTTATTTGAAAGTCAATCATAAAAAGCTACACTACTTGCATTCAAATTGTTTGTTAAAATACTTCAATGAACCTGAATATGTAAACTGAAAAAAATATGGATTTTTCAAGAGGTTTTGGAAAGAGAACATCACAGTTTTACATGCATATGTATATCGAAGTTCAATTATTAAAATATAAATATATTTTGTAAGAGAAGTAGTTATTGATAGTTACAAATATATTATATTAAAAAAAAAAAAACATAAATTTTTAAATTTATAAAAAATCTAAATTAACTAAGATATTAAGATATATCTGATATTAATATATGTTTTCAATATTATAAAAAACCTTAAATTAAATTATCAAAAAAATACATATATTTTCAAAAAAACTTAATTAAATTACAAAAAAAATCATCTCCCAATTCTGCTTCTAAACTTTTTCCTTCTTCTTCATCTCAATAATGTTCTCTCAAACATCTCTTCTAATATGTTACCCAAAACTGTTGCAATGTGTCACCCAAAACTATAACATAATCATACACCATACCCACATGGAATCCTACTTTGGCTGTATGGCTTCATCCCCTTGAGTTTTTATAAGTAAATTTTAACAATCCCAACAACACTCAGTTGCAATTGTAGTCAGCTCAAACAAATTAAAAAATTATTGTATATTTATATATAAATTAATATTTAATCATTTTTTTAAATTTTAAATAACACAAATATTACACAAATTATATTAATTGAATTTAAACATCACTTCAACACTAAACAGAAATAAAAGACATCATCATGCTAAACAAATTTAAAATTATTTGTATATTTATATATAAATTATATTTTAATATCTTTTTAATTTAAATAACACAAATATTACAGAATTTTATATTAACGGGGTTTAAACATCACTTCAACACTAAATAGAAATAAAAAACATCTATCATACTGGACATTGTAAGATGTCTTTAACAAGTTTCTATCAAATTTCAAAAACTCTTAAAGCATTTCTTCCAATGTGCTAATTAAAATGAATCTAGACTGATTAATATTTGATATGCATCCACAACAATCTTCTTATTACATCATTAAACTTTAACATAAAATTCAGATATTTATGTCAAATTTTTAACATGTGATATAGCACTGATTTTAAAGATAACTTCATCTCCCCTAACCAGCAACAACAAAACTTTTTGGTTAAAACAGAAAATTAAATGATCAGCCTTTTTGGCATGTTAAAGACATATAGTAAGATATCCACGGGTTAAAAGAGAGGTATTTCTACAAGGCGATTTTTTTCTTTTTCAGTTGATTTTTTTGTCTATTTTATTAGAATAATTTTGAAGTGTTTAATTTACATATAACTTAAGTGTCTTAACATTTTCTAGGCTGCTGAATTTATTTTTGCATTCAAAAATACAATTTTAACAACAAAACATTATGATTCTGCTAAAAATCATGTCACCAATTTTTAATAAAAAAAATCCAAAAAATCACATTGTTAAACCATGCCTTCAACAATGCTCATAGCATAGACTAAATATTAAACAATTTCCACTGGATCTGGATCTATAGCAATCATCCACAGTGTTCATGGAAGTCTTCTGCCCTCTTGCAAAAAGCCTTTTTTCACCCCAAAAAAATAAAAACTCAGGTGATGTTGAGGTTTGCCACAACCAAAACCCACAAGGTATAATAAACTTCCAGAGTAACAGTTAGTCTACGAAATTGATTCCTAATGAGGTGAGTGTGACAATTAGTCTAACACCCCCCTCAAACACAACTCGGGGAATCAAACTTTTAGGCCAAGGCTCTAATACCATGTTGAGGTTTACCATTACACCAAAACCCAGCAAACTTTCAAACATTTACCATTACCTTGAGTAGGCGGTTAGTCACATATCTAATAAAATGAGTGTGACAATTATTCCAACATATAAAAAAATATAAAAAAACAATTCTTATAATAACAAAATACAGATATTTAGGCCAGAGCTCTGATACCATGTTGAGGTTTACCATTACACCAAAACCCAGTAAACTTGCAAACACTTACCATTACCTTGAGTAAGCAGTTAGTCACATATCCAATAAAATTAAGTGTGACAATTTACTCAAGGTTAGTCACATATCCAATAAAATAAGTGTGACAATTATCCCAACATATAAAGAAACAAAAACAATTCTTATAATAACAAAATACATATGTTAGGTTGGGGATTAAAAGACCTGCCCACATTTGCACAGGCTCTTGCAGCGAAAATAGGGTGGACATTACTCACAAATCAAAATCTCTGGACTAGCATCACATATCACAAATATATTTGGCCTCTGCACATAATGGAATGGATCCGGCTTCCAAATTGGCCCAAATCTGGCATCTCATCTGTTTGGAAAGCACTTCTAAACTCCATGCCTCTCATCACGGAAAACCTGGTTTAGAAAATTAACGATGGATCATTGGCTCGTATCGGTATAGAGCCATGGAATGGGTGTGGAGGCAGACATATATTATCCGAGGCCCTCATACAGCACCTCAGTGATCAAAGTTCTAGCTGACATCGCGGATCCACTCAATACATCCATTTTTGAACAACGCTGAAAATCCGCACTTCAGATCAACCTACCACTCCGCTAGCACCAGGAATGGACCGATTATATAAATGCTCTGACAGAATCTCACATTAGGATCAAACAGGGTCCAGATGAACTTATTTGGCATCAATCTGATAATGGAATATATACTCCAAAGGCGGGCTACTTAGCGCTGATCTCTCATAAGGTTCCAGATCTGATCTCATTTTGGTGGAAGGCAATATGGAAACTCATGGCACCTCCATGGACAAAACTCTTTTTTTGGTGTATACTAAAAGGTATAGTTCCCACAGGTGAAAACCTTATGCACAGAGCTATTTACAGACCTACCTGGTGCACTCTATGTAAAAGTTCAACAGAATCGATTCTACCCCTGTTCCTGAATTGCACAGCCTTGATGAACCTGTGGCAAACCGTATCCGCATCAGCATCTATACACTTTTCGGGCTCTTGGGAAGGCGATGATATTAACAGAGCTTGGGAATCATGGTATAACCGACACAAAGGAACTAAACTACAGAGCCTGGCTCAGGATCGGACTATATTTGATGATAAACCAGTGAGCTGGCCGCATCTCTCTGCTATTATTATATCGGCTTATAATGACATACCTGAGCCTCCCCAACCTCGCATTCGAAGACCCCACAACCCTCCACATATTGACAAATGCACCCCTGGGCTTTTTTTGATGGTGCTGCCCAGCAGCAGAGGTGCGGGGGTGGTTTTATCTTATACATCAACGATCAACATTTCTATAAAGTCCGGATGGGTTTGGGGAATGGCTCAAACAATTTCGCTGAACTCATCACTCTTCGTCATCTCATGCATTTCACATTGGGGCACAATTGCATGAACATTCATATTTTTTTAGATTCAAAGATCATCATTGATTGGTTCAACAATATTACTGTTTGCCACACATACACTCGATAACATATTGGATGAAATAAATATATTGAAGGCTCATTTTATTGACATTACTTGCAATCATATCTACAGGGAATACAACAGCGGTGCCGACCAATTATCCAAAGAGGCCACAACACTTCCCCGAGGAGAGCGGATGATCCAGGAGCAGCGCGGGTCAAATGCATACCAATATTATCATCAACCTTATATAGACCCACATTACCATAGGGCGGTTAGCCCATGAGCTGCAATATCTGATAAAAAATTTGATATCTTTGAACAGTCTTTTGTATACAGTGGACAGAATCTTTCTACAGGGCCCTGCGTGGCTAATATGTACATATAAATAGAACAACTATAACGAACATCCTGCGTGATGTTTCTGGTCATATACTGATATTTAGATCATATACTGAGCCCACAGAAGGCTGACGGACTCTATAGCATATGCATCGTGCCTCTACAATATGTAATTTTTCAAGTTAATGAAAAATTACGATTTTTCCAATGAGGGACAAAAACAAAAAAAAACAAAAAAAACAAAAAACAAAAAAACAAAATACATATGTTTAAATTCTCAATGAGATGCTCAAAAGGCATGTTTGAATTCAAGAGCACAACAATTGCTCCAACAAAGAGGAGCAATTCTTATGGTAGCAAAAGGACAAATAGCATATGGCACTTCTCAAGCCACTCAAAACACGTGAAAATGAAAACCAAACTGCCAAAAAATACAAACACACTACTAATTGGCAACTGGATGACTATTTATTTGAGGGGTTAGGGGGTGATGATACATATAAATGCAAGTATGGAAGTATTACCGTACTTCGTGGAGAACATAGCAGCTCCTTCAACATAAGTAATTACCTGCAACATTTTAATCCCAATGATACACATCAGGAGTCATGCTCCATAATAATGATACATAATTTTCCCGTTTGCTGAATTTCTAGAATTTGCTCCATAATAAGGCAGAAACTTGAGCAGTATGTCTAAACCTTCAATCGGTAGAATTTTAAGAACCCGGTAACTCACACAGTATCCTTATGAGCAGTGATACACAATAACAAATTACATTACAAATCAAATCTTGATTAATCTGACAAGATGAAAAACATTAATCTGATTGGCATTCAGTAAACACACGTCATTCAAAAAAAACCAGTACTACCACATACTGTGTGTAAAACTGCAGAAGGACCTTGACAGACATACATAAGGAGACTAAAATTCTTTTTAGAAAGGCATAATGAGATTCTAAACACTGTCTGGCATTGGCTACACTAAATACCAAGAATTGCTTCCATAACAATCAAACTCCTTTTAAATTGACCTTACACGCATGCTGTAGACAACCAAGTACCCTGCCAGCAAGAAACTGGCTATGCAAGATAGATAGGCAACATGTGAAACTAAAGCAATGAAGAAAGAGGAACGATCAACTTCCTGACTTCACAAGTTTCTTTCCCATGTAATGATTACAAATTCCAGAACTGCAATACCTCTATCAGCTATGGCCATGTCAGTGTACATGAGCAGCAACAACCATCATGTCAAGAAGTGTCACAGATGACACCTTTAATAATTGAAGCATATAGAATGTGAAATAGATAAACATATAACAAATACATTGTAGAATTTACAATACAACAAAAGTGGCCTACTGCTTTCTCAAAAAAATTACCGATTAGAGTAGTACATCAATTGCAAAAAAAATTATATAAATTAAATTTTAACCAATGCAATATGTGCTTGTTCCTCATTCAATGCCAGAGCTTGCTGCAAAACTCATTTCGCAAGACTGGTGCCCTCTTGCTGCAGATACGTTCTGAGAAAGTATCATCCAACTGTCCAGCCAAGCTAGCGGGATCATCTGACATGGTGTCAACAAAAACCCTGACAATTCTTCGCTCTTGAGATGTTGCTCGCAAACTGAACCATGTGAGGAATTTTTGACGGAAATCTTTCTGAATATGACCGTCGCGTTCCAACCAACGAATGACCTTAACACAATACTCGTAATTATTCTCCAAAGAACCACTTAAATCCGGTGAGGACAGCTGAACACCATTTGGTAGATTCCTGTCACAATCATGTACACCATGTCTGCTTAATGCTCTCTTCCTTGACCTGCCAGTTTGTGGTTCACCAACTGGCACTTCCTTGATTGGTTTCACAGCCCAGTTTTCAGAGTTAACATTAGGCTTCGCATGAGCATTTCTCAAAGTTCCAACCCCTGTATCATCCCCTTTGCACATACTGATAGGAACTACAGGATGTGAACAATCAAAAGGTACAACTTCCATCTCATTTCGACTGGGCATGCCGAATTCATTATCATTGCTTGCTTCCTCTAACAGTGTAACTTTGGAATGATTTTCATGATAACTTTTTGGCAGTTCTAGTGTCTGATTATTATCACTTGAATTTGTTGAATCCCTTTGTGATTCTGCCTGAGCATGTGAACCATTCCCCATGCCCATTTCAGCCATTGCCCGTTCCTCATCCAGAACAGAAACAGAATCTCCATGTGCATCTTCAGGTTCTGCAGCTTCATTCATGTTAAATCCTGTCTTCGTTTCCTTAGATGCCTTCAGTTTAGGGGTCAAACTTGAATTTACACCCCAATCACTGGAGTTGACTGGCTTAGCAGACTCACAGCCCTGAGTTTTTTCGCAATAAGGATTGTGGTAAGAGGGCCGATCGTTGTTGGGACATTCAGATGTGCCATTAGAACCCTGTTCTTGGGCCCAAGCATTACGCATAATATTGCCAATGTCTCGAACTTTGAAATTGCAGGCATCATCATTGGGTAAAATCTCTTCTTCTATACTGATTGAGCTGAAGTTTTCAGAACCCAACTTACCAGGGGTCCTGACTTCCCCTGAAATTCTTTTTGATTCAACATTCGAATGATTTTCATCCTCACTTTTGGTGAAGCATCTACCCTCAGCCTGGCCTAATTCCCCTCTCTTTGTAAATGCACCAATCCTAAAAATATACTCAGTCGAGGGCTGGAGATTTGAAATAAGACATCTTCTCTCAGGTCTCAACACACAAATGGGTTCTCCACGGTAAGTCCGTTCTTCCACCTTACGGTACCACAAATTATAGCCAATAACATCTTCTGATAATTTTAGATCAGCTTCACTTAAAACAACATACATAGATGTATTTGAAACATCTTCAAATTGAATCATTGGAGCAATGGGGACCGAATCCTCTGTTGTCAGGAAGAGCGAATGTCAGATGAGCATTCAAATGTTAGAAACACAAATTTTGCAATGTAAAGTTGCTTAATAGAGATCTTCAAAACTGGTTCATATTATACAAGATATGCAGACAAAAGATATGTTCCATAATAAAGATATGTTCCATAATACTCCATGATAGAAAAATAACCCAACTTGTATAACGTGTATGCACAACGGGATTAAGAGAAAATAGGTTCTGCTTTTTCTATGGCTACTGCACAACCGCCTACCAAATTATAGCACAACCACTTACCTCTCAATTGGACATTAGTTCCTGACTGAGATATCCTCGACAGCAGATCATCTGCTTTTTCTATGGCCAAAGCACAAAGTTTCTGCACCTCATGGCCAGAAGAAAGTCGACTGACAATACCACGGGCCATCTTGGCAGGCACTCCACTCACTGGTCCCACCTCCTCTTCAAGTTTCCTTGCTGCCCTATCCACTATGTCATGCGGTTCTTTGTATTGAACAGTACCACTGAGAAGCCTACGGCCGAGAGAAATGCGATAGCAAAGAACATCCACTCGTCGAGCATCCTTCGCAATCAGTAACTGTTTTCTCCAGCATCTGCAGTGAGAGACAGAGCTATAAAATGGTCGCTTACAACTATAATTATACTTATCAAGCTAGCTATAAATTTTCTAATAATTCTATGCTACTGTCACGTTTGAAAGTAGCAAAGAGTGTGATTAGCTTAATTTTTACTCAACAAACAGAAGTGCCATATCATTAGCTCGAGTAATCAACCGAATTCATTGTTCAAACTTCAAATCAAGACCATGGCTGAATATAAGAGTACATTTAATTCATTAGAGCATAGAGAATTGAGTACAATTTTTTAATTAACTGGATTCCAGAAAGAATAGCCAAGAGAAGATGGACGTTATATCAACAAATGAATTCACTTGAGAGCACCAAAAACTATTGAGTTGATTACACTTCTCTTTAATATTTAATTTCCAGGCTACAGTCTACACATATATGGAAAATATGGAGTTTTTGGTCTTAGGTGGAGGCAGTTACAAAAATGTTAGCTATCTACATAGCATAAAAGAAAAGCAACTACCAGAAGTGCCATATCATTAGCTCGAGTAATCAATCGAATTAATTCTACAAATCAAGACCATGGCTGAAGACGAGTACCCATTTAAATTCATTCGAGGATAGAGAATTGACATTTAAGTTTTGAATTAACTGGATTCCAGAAAGAACACCCAAGAGATGGATGTTATATCAACAAATGAATGCATTTGAGGGCAAAAAAAATATTGCGTTAATTACACTTTTCTTTAATATTTAATTTTCAGCCGATACACTGTACACATAGGCAAAATATGAAGTTTTTGGTCTTAGGTCCAGGCAGTTACAAAAATGTTAGCTATCTATATAGCATAAATGCAAAGCAACTATTATATATATAGAATGACTACTATGCATCACTGTTGCTTAGCACAGAAACAATGACCTCCAAATGATAAAAGAAATGTTTAGATAACATTAAGGAAGGTGTTGTATAATTAAACACAAAAGAAGGTTACTTCCATCAGAGTCAGTTCTACCGGGTAGACAATTTAATAAGCAGAATGAACTCTTGAATGAAAGGATTCTAACTTCTGCTTCCCACGTGATTGCATTGACGACTCTGTACGGATATTTTATTATTTTGTTTCAGCATCTTTCTAAAGTAACCAACCAAATACTTTTAAGGCCAGGGCAACAAATCATCCTACTTCAAAAAGACAAGATTAGGTGCATTTGCTGGAAAATAACAGTCTATGCAAAACAAATTCTTCAACCGGTGAAAGAAATTAAATATTCTTTTACTTTCTAAATGCTTGCAATTGGGTAAGGCATCACCAATTGCATTCACCAAAGCTCCATATGACTCTCAAGACAACTACAGATAAACAGTATTACAAAGTAAGGCCAAGTGAGAAGTTGGTATGTCCATGAGCATAGCAAATGGTCAAGGCACCAAAGCTCCATATGACTCTCAAGACAACTACAGATAAACAGTATTACAAAGTAAGGCCAAGTGAGAAGTTGGTATGTCCATGAGCATAGCAAAGGGTCAAGGCACCAAAGCTCCATATGACTCTCAAGACAACTACAGATAAACAGTATTACAAAGTAAGGCCAAGTGAGAAGTTGGTATGTCCATGAGCATAGCAAATGGTCAAGGCACCAAAGCTCCATATGACTCTCAAGACAGCTATAGATAAACAGTATTACAAAGGCCAAGTGAGAAGTTGGTATGTCCATGAGCATAGCAAACGGTCAAGGCACCAAAGCTCCATATGACTCTCAAGACAGCTATAGATAAACAGTATTACAAAGGCCAAGTGAGAAGTTGGTATGTCCATGAGCAGAGCAAATGGTTAAGGCAGCTAATCTTTATTGTTAGCTACACCTTGTAATCTAGATTGGCTTATTATATTATTTGACATCTATCTTGATGTTTTCAATGTGGAATAATTGGAGAAATCAGCTCAAACAACATTTTTTACCAATGGGTCTCAGTTTTACAAATTGGGGTCTAAAACCTTCCAGAAGCAGCTTGAAGCATTAAAAGGAGTTTCTTGGGGGGTAAAACTTTACAACTTAAGCACCACACCCCCTGGCATTATCCTACACTCGGATACTTTTCCAATGGCACAAAAAGACTTCAAACAGAGTCCACATGCAAAAGTTATACCACTCCTTTAAACCACTATGATTCAAGAGGATGCCATGTTGTTAAATTTGGACAACTAGGTCCAAACTCCATGTTCTGATGATCAGATTAAGAGGCTAATATTTTTGTTGGATTCCTCTTTCAGAGAGGTGTAAAATCCATATAAAAATAGTCTTAATCCGATGAGCATAACTTATATTTTGAATTTATTATTCTTAATAAATTATATGTGCAAGGTCAGCCAGTTTTGTAATGTAGGCTCACATGCCCAACAGATGTGTCACACACCCTCATTGATGTATATATATACAGGAAAAGTTGGAGAGAATTTGAACACAATTCAACTCACATCTTCCTCTCTCATCTTAGAGAATACAAGCTACCTGGAGGACGAATTCAGCCACACGTGGGAAGGACGAAGAGGACAGACTGTACGGATTTTCTGCTGCTAGGGTTTCTGCTGCTAGGGTTTTGCCGAAAGTTTGACCAGCGTTACTTTGGTCAACGCTTGGTCCAATCAAGCTGAAAACTTGTGGAAGGTTCGATTTTTGAAGGCCGTACTACCTGGCACAAAAAATCGAGGTCAAAGGGTTGACCGTTTTGCTGCTGCGTTGACTTTTAGCTTGTTGCCCCTGCATTGACTTTTCAGGACAACGTTGACTTTTGTAGAATTGACTTGGGTTGACTCATCTATTGGTTGGAGGGTTGTTGTGACACATGCTGGGCTGGCTGACCAAAGGAGACTTTGCTGGTTGAAGCATCCTGTTGACCGCCGAAACGAACACACACATTTTTCCTGTTTCTGATTTGTCTTCTGTAAGATCTGCTTATATGTTCTATCTGCATTTTGCTTAACTACTTGTATGATTGCTGTGAGAAAAGTGAAATTGCTCTTAGCATAGAACATCTTCAAAACTTTACATGGTATTAGAGCTGAGGTGAAGACAAACTCTATCTATAGCAATCATCATTGAAGGAAATGGATTCCACTAAGCTTGAATTCATGGAGAATGACAGGCTGACTGGAAGTGATGACTTCCATGCCTGGAAGATGTTATTAGATCTCAAATTGGAAGATCATGATCTCCTAGATCATGTGACAGGGAAGATTCAAGAACCTCCATC
>APFE030238916.1:5597-38274 GCA_000404065.3 Pinus taeda | reverse complement strand
CCGCCGAAACGAACACACACATTTTTCCTGTTTCTGATTTGTCTTCTGAAAGATCTGCTTATATGTTCTATCTGCATTTTGCTTAACTACTTGTATGATTGTTGTGTGAAAAGTGAAATTGTTCTTAGCATAGAACATCTACAAAACTTAACACATGTCAAACCCTATTATTCATGGAAAAGGAAATAGCCACGTGATCATGATGAAAAAGACTCTAGAAAAGTCAATATCATAACTCTAGTTAATAGAGATAGCAAACAGAGAAGGTTCGTGTACTGTAGCAGCCCAAGGGCCATAAGTCTCACTCTTTTGTACTTGCATGCATTTGCATTCAGAGAAAGAGCAAAGCAGCCTCACCTTACAGTTGGGTTTTCTCCCATAAGGGTTTCCGGTTCCCATATCATATCTTGTGTTCATTGTGGTTTGTGATTTTTATTTCATTTTTCTAAATTTTCGATATTTTATCTATTGCATGCATAAGTATAACACAGTTATTAACAGATCCAAAATTTTAAGGAAAAATTAACCTTCATAGTGTAGATTTCAGATTTTCTGAAAATATTTTAGTAAATCTGTTGTGAATCGTGATGAACTGTCCAGCAGAATATCCATGACAATTTACAGATCACCTTCAAGCCCCTAAAATGACAAAAGATAAAACACCACTGACTTTTTTTTTAAAACAACATCATGTTAATTAGTGAGCCTTTTACTCAACTTCAGTAGGAGGTTTAAAGAAAACCAACCATTCTAGATTAGGTAACGCCTTACCTGACAAACGCTATCAGACTGAGTAATGAATTTATCTCTCCACTGAAAGAAACAAGGCAAAAAGACCAGTAATTATAAAATAGATGCTATAGTATATCTCCACCAAATTTCCGTCATGGAAATTAGAGAAAAATACAGAAATGAACATATGTAAAGTTAACAAGGAATAAATGATGGCGCAAAAGAAGCAGCGATCGAATGGAAAAGTATAAGGTGAAAACATTTTATAGGTTAAAGAATTTAATCATGGTTGAAAGAGAAGGTAACAAGGAAAATGCTCAAAGTGAGTAAGTTTCAAATTCTGCGAGGACTTTTTTTGAGTTTTAGGGGCATTTTGAGGTAGTCGTCAAATATGTGGTTACGTTCAAAGATATTAATATCTTTGAAGTAGTAGTCAAATATGTGGTTGTGCTCAAAGATATTATATTAGTTGATCTGGTGAAACATGTAAACATAATTGAAACAAAGCCAATCTTATCTTCAAATTTTTTTGTACCTCAGTGGTAGATAGGCAAAGTTGTTCTCTTCCTGACCTGAGTTCAACTCCAACTTGTGACATGTTCACTCTTCGTGAGCCCATTGTTGATCGGGGCTCTTTGTGAGCTAATTGTTGATTGGGGCCAGCAAGGTACAGCCATCTCATTCTTGCGTATGGGCGGGAGCGCAGGAGCATGGCAACGTGGAAAAAGCTAATAAGGGGAAATCATTATCGTCTGGTAATTGAAGATTGTCTCTAACTAATCAACATCCAGAACATTGTAGGACAAGTTCCACCTAGTGAGATGATACCAAAAAACAGATACACATATATGACGATACCAAATTTGTTTTGGTATTTTCATCCATCTATAAACAGAGGTAACCTCTATGGTTGTGAGAATTTATTTATGATGGAAGCCCATGGGTACAAAGGAAAAAGAACATAACCTTTCAGGAAGAGTACTTTTGCAACTACGGAGCAAGAACTTCAAAATTCAAACAAAATGTCAAAACGTACACAGAAAAATGCCTCCTTTTTTCTAATTGCACTAAAAATTTAAAAGCAATATGCAGTGGACCCATCAGACTTTTCTGTCTTTCCCTGGACAGTACAAATTTAACCATTGCTTCTTGTATAACATTTTTTTTCCTTGTAATCTTTGAAACGGTATAGCTATGTAAGACTATTGTAGGATCCCTTCCACAATTGTAAGACCAACAAAAATTAACTGTTCTCAAGATTATTTCATTTTTTTTTTTAACTTCTCTAAGTTGTTTGCTAAACTAGATTCCTTGCTTGCTTGATCCAACTATTCAACATTCGGAATATCAAAGGAACAAGTTCCAACATGTTAGGCAACGTCAAAGAAACTGTACTTATATTCAACTAATAATACCAAATTTTCTTTTCAATTTTAATCCATCTATGTATAGGAGAAACATTTAGAGTCGCCAAACAATTTATATATAATGGAACATTGCTTGGAAGTGCAGCATCTGCGGGCATAAAAGAAAGTGAACCCGACATAGCCTTTTAGGAAGAGTGTTTCTGAAGGACTGATTGAGAACTTCCAATACGAAATATACCTGGAAACAAATGCCTCTTTCCTTTCTATAACAGCCTATTAACTAGTAAACCATATACCTCTTTCCTTTCTATACAAACCTATAACCCATTTGCAGTACAGTCACCACTTAAACATGTCTATCTTTCTTCTTAGATATTACCAAAAACAACCTTTTGTCTAGCATTAACCTTAGGGGCCCACCCTCTATTGGGTTTTTTTATTTTTCCTTGTTTTCACAAATGCTCTAGGCACTCCCTCATTGATGTTGTTATTTGATGCCCTTTTCAGTAACATTGACCTACTTTAATATAATCTGTTTCTTTTTTTCTATAACATTATCTTCTGTCTTTATCATCATATAATTATTGTTTTGGAACCTTCTCATAATGGCCATCAAACAGAGGTCAGAAAAGATATTATAAAACTACAGCCATGAGAGACTATAACGTGACTACTTCAACAATTATAGTCCAACAAGGGAATGAAAAGAAAGATGAGCAGGTTTTAAAGTTATCTTCATGTTTTTTAAGTTTCGACTTGGTTTGTCATTTACGATTCATTGTTTCCACTTAAATTATCATCTTACTAATCTCCATCACTAGTCGAAGTCTTTTTGTTACTAAATATGTCCCCTGACATTAGGGGACATTACCACAGAATGTTTTAATGACAATTTTTTAATTCTTTTTCTAGGTTATCTCCCGGAAAACTCCCAATGCACTTCCACTTATTTCAAAAATGGTATTCAGGATAAACCCTAGATTCTTAAGGACACAAGGCCAGGTAAACAACAAAGACTCAAAGCCAGTACAACAATATACTCACTATGAGCTCAACATGTCACTACAGGAATAGAACATCGAATGAGGAGGATCACACTTCATCCCACAACTACAAAAGCTAGACCCAACTGACAATCAAATGGCAATATTACCAATACAATGCCTGGTGATAGGAATATGCTCCCAAGCAACAATGAAAAAAGAACCTATGTAACATATGACCTAAGCTAGTAGGGCTGCACATCAGCAAAATACTAAATACAGAGCTATAAAACATCCATTTATTAAATAACAGTGGTTTTACTGCCAATGACCTCATAGGAGGAATATGAAACACCCTCATCTTTATAACTTGCCTACCATAGTCAGAAACCTAAAATCCACAAAAACAAAGAGAAGAAAAAAGAAACTAATGGTTACCCAATCAGCCCATTGACTTTTCCGCAAGACATGCAACAGTAGCTTCCATCTAGCTCCATTGATAGCCCATCCTTAAAGGTTCGAGATCTTTCATGCTTGAGTGCACATTCAACATGACATGAGAAACCACAAGAATCCTCGGCATGTGGGGGCTCGGAGGTACACACTAGCCAAAGACTGGGGTCCTTGTTGTCATCGAACTGGTAGCAAATGCAACATGAGCATCGCTTGCAAAATCTATCTTGTGAGCTTAAAATAGCTCTACAAGCTAAATTTTTACAGAATAAGGTATTATCATGACCTTTTTCATCAGGGATAGGTGATGTATGTGTAGAAGATGGAGGTTCCTTCTTCTTCTGCTTCCTAGATATGTTCTGAGGGTTAGCCGTGGGTGACTGCAATGGGGCAGCTGGCTTACTCTCCTGTTGCATCGATTCCTTGTATGATACCATTCTCAGAAGCTGCTCTATGATCTTACATTTCGACAGACCAGTATACTTCCTCTCCTTGCCCATCTCGGCACATAATATTTGCAGAATTTCTCTCCGAGTCCAGGACTGAAGTATTTCTGAGGCACCTTCTGGCCATTTTGCAATCTCATAAACCAGTTTATGCTTCTCCGACATGCTTAGACCTCCAGATTCTGACGTGACTATTTCCAAACCTGAAAATGCAAAAACATGCACCTTTAATGTCTTTTTTTTTAACATCTGCGAGATACTACTAGACAAGCATACAAAAGGATGTTAAAATATACAAATTAAGGTGGAGATGCAAATGCTACCTGATATGCTAACAGAAATATCTCTATGCATGTTAAAAACAAAGAGATTACTAACACTTGAATGTAGAACTGAAAAACAGTAAACACCCAAGACCAAGAGCAAGATGAAGTAAAAATATTTTCTGAACTGTCTGATATGAACCATAAGTCAAACATTCTTTCAGGCAAGAAAAGGCACCATTCAGAAAAACTATTTTGCAGTATACTGACAACAGAGTCTAACAATATCAACTAACGCTGATTAAGGTATATCAACAAATTTTCAGATGTTAAATAGAAGCCATCTAAAGGTTATTATAAATAACCAAAATGTGCAACTCTTTCATTTCAAAATTGGGTGAACTTACCAAAACAAGGAGACAGAAGTATGAGAATTCAAAATTCAAATAGACAGTATTATAAAAAGATTAAAAACGAGGATATCCTATTTTTTAAAAATGGAACCAAAATGGAGATTCCATTCAAATTTGTCCATAAACAGCAAAAGGATTATGTTTAGAACTTGTGTACTCTGGTGATAAGGGAATGGACAAGACACTGGGCAGCTAAAGCATTTAGGCAACAATCTCTAACCATGCCAGCAGACCCAAATTGCTAAAGTTTGGAATTTTTTCCCCAAGTGCTTCCACATAAACTCAACTAGAATCATTACAACTCATCCAAAAGGTCAGGTGCCATTAGCTGCCTGTACAGGCAAAAGAGCCCTTGAGAGATGAACCATTGAACACTTTCATTTCGCCAATCTGCTGCAACAGGTGGTATTCTTTTGTAAAAAATCAAAATCACCGAGGTCTGGGCCTTGGCACTAACCACCTATTTGTACCTCCGAGGAAATTGAACCCCATCGGTAACACATCTTAGATCCATAATGGACCCTAAATGTGCAGGTTTGGCCTGCAATGCTCACAAGAAGACATTTTCACCGTATCTGAGTTCTAAAAGATCCTCCCTGGAATTCGAGATTTCTATGCAGAGTGCAAGTGGGCATTTCATTTTAACTAGAGTCTATAAACTTTCAAACTAATATCCCTGCATTTCAAACTGATAACATCTTTTCTCCGGCAATCACATACAGCATAACAAGACTGAGCCATCAATTCTAATGTAACAATTCAGGGTACTAAAAATAACTTAGAATGATTTTCAAACTAATACCCCTGCATTTCAAACTGATCAACTCTGTGCTCCAGCAATCACATACAGCATAAGTCTCAGCATAACAAGACTGGGATACCAATTCTAATGTAACAATTCAAGGTACTAGAAATAACTTAGAAAAATACTGATTATACCAAATATAAATGAGTAAACGAGGAGCACAGCTCCAAAGTATAAAAATGATAGTTAATTGCACAGCAACTTTTAAGAAATTGAGTGTGTAGGCTTTCACAATTAGTAATCATGTTGTTTGAGATAAACAATTAGTAATCATGCTGCTGTTTAAGATAAACGTAGTGATAAAAAAGAACGTAATGATAAAAAGAGTGCTGGCCATATGATATAAAAGGAGAAAATTAAAATCTGAGAGATAACTGTTAGGACAAAAAATGAATTAATAAATAGCCATTGTGGATTACAATTAAATTATTATAAATTATCCCAATCATTAATTCCATTGACTATAATCAAGCAAGCAGATTTAATTTCTTAACTTGTGATTCTTTGGGATAATTTATTTTTTAATTCACCTCGGTTATTTATTAATTTATTTTTTTAGTGATTATTTTTCAAATTTTCTTTCATATTTTATCATAAGCATTTTTTTTTATCATTCTGAAAATTTTATTTTATCCCCGATGATGAGTTGATGATGGATAAAGTTTCCACTGGAACGTTTCAAAACTTACGTCCAGAAATCTCAAGCAACACAACTTATAAAAAATAAAATAATAACTCCCCATAACCAAAAAAATAACCATATCAAATAATCACATGTAAAGAAATCTTATTAATATCTCCCCATAATCCTAAAATGTAACAATTTTTTTTTGACAGTGGTGAATCGTTATACCACCCATAAAAATTAAAATCTCTCAGTAACCTCAAAAGGTAACATTTTTTTTATCAGGGTGATTCTGTAATCTGTTGGAGTGAGAGCAAATCTACAGGGTGGTAGCCAAAAATGTTTTTTAAGTGGGATTTGAAACTTAATAAAAAGAATAATATCTCATTATGCTAATTATTACATGTTTTTTATGTTTTTTTAGTGGGATTTGAAATCTAATAAGAAAAATAATATCCCAACCACTACATTATCCTACATTTTGAAATTTAATAGAAAGAATAATATTCCATTATGCCAACCACTACATGTCTTTTAATGGGATTTGAAACCTAATAGAAAAAATAATGCCAACCATTATATTATCCTACGAAACCTATCACAACGGGCCAAAAATATCCTTTGGTGAGATTTGAAACCCAGTAAAAAAAATAATATCCCATTATACTAACTAACCATCATTCTACTAAACCACTGGCCAAAAATATCCCTTAGTAAAATTTGAAGCCCAATAAAAAGAATAATATACTATTATGCCAACCACTACATCATGAAGACCAACCAGATAAAAAAAAATCATACAAAAAAACTTATTATAGCCCTGTAGCCCCTATAAACAATCATTTGCATTTGCAAGTAGCCCATATAACCATTTGAGCTCAACGGGGTTAGGTTAACAAGTTATGTTCTACGTTGCTGGTAATTGAGCTAGTTCTTTGCCTACCAATGCCTAATTAGAATCCTATGTATAACATAAAGTCCATTACTCTATCCACAGGTTTGTACAACTGTCACACACCCCTTGAATTTCACACTGCTTTTTCCTTTTGGGATTCTAAGGAGATATTGTCGTATTCCTTAGGAGTTCTGCCTAGCTGATCAACACTTTTATACTTGAAACCCCTCTCTTCTATATTTCGAGGGAGTATTCAGTATTTTCCCAGTTATTTCCGGTAACTTGGAACATGACATATGGCATATTGTATCAAGCCATAGTGTAGGGTTTGATAGTGGATCCACTCGTGCCTCCACCTGAGGAAAAAAATCACTTTTCATTCCACAGAAGGATTACCTATCCAATATTCTACACGCAGTAATGTCAATTCGATTGGATTGGCCTGGTTCATCCCCCCATTGAACCAAAATATCCCAAGAAAGCATGATAGCATACAACCAACCTCAGTGGATTTCTGTAACCAGCACTGAAAAAAGGGAGAAAGCTAATATTCCAAGAAAGCATGACAGCATACAACTAACTTCAGTGGATTTATGTAACCAGCACTGAAAAAAGAGAGAAAGCCAATAAAATCAAAGTGGGTACTACTTTTTATAATAGAATCTAGTAAATATAAGAAGAGAGAAAATGAATAGCCAGTGCCAAGTTTTGGTAGATTTGGGCACCAACTCTTAACTTCTTAGGCAGAACAACAGTGCCCCACCATGCATTGAAATTTTATCCTGTGAGAAACGAGAACAATAGCGTCTCCTGTAACGGAAACCGGTGGTCTTCCATTCCATGAACTGCGACACAACACGGTGTTTGGATTTTACATACAATGTAACTTCCTTCCTGAACACACCCATACCCAACCAGCCAAGAAAAAAAAACATTCAACAACGCAAAGACCATACAACACCTACCCCCACATATCTAAAACTTCCTAATATATTCCTGTAATAATATGCCGATGGATTCAACAGGGTTTTTTCTCTATTTTCTAAAAATTAAAAGAGGGTAATCCCATAAAACAATGCAGCAGGTTTCTCAAACCACCCACCAGTTGAAGGAGAGTCCACGCTTGCAAATTTCGGCCCTGACCTCGGCATTATCGAAGCTTTTAGCAATACATAAGCCCCCCCAGGCTGCTGAAATCTTCTCAGGATGGAATGGATCCAAAATTTTCTGTGGGTTTCCTCAGAGGCAAAGCTACCATCACCACCGTCAACAATAACAGTGGAAGCCGAGGAATTTAGGCCATTGACCCACATAACATTACGGGAAGGAATGGAACACCCAGAAGGCCACAATATCCCCCAGCCTTAGCCGAGGGCCTATGACCAGTCAATCAATATTAACGGTCAGGATTGGATCCACACCTTTCGGACCAAACCCACAGCTCTGGATTTGTTTAGAAAATAGAGATAACATAGCTGTCAAATTACCATGCATGCAAGGCGAAAGGGTATTAAAATAGAAATCAGAATTAAAAGTTAAATGTCATGGGCCAGGGGCGGAAAGGTCTCAATCACTCTTTTTTACAGGATTTAGGTGCCTTTGCATGAACGGGGCATATTACAAAGCACAGATTTCCTTGGGATTAGGTCTCAAATTAGGGTGTAACCATTAAATTCAGGTGATAAAAGGTAAAATGTATTTATGGGGGTGGTTTGGGTAGTTGGGAGTATTTATTTATTTATTTATATTTTTTTATCTTGCTATAAATTTGAAGTTGAAGATTAAGAATTTCGTTAAGATATAAATTATTGGTATATTTAACTTGCACATTATTAATAGGAAAAAAATTATTCAAGTTATTTTAACATAGTTTTTTGGCGTAATTTAATTAATGGATTAATGGCGTAATCTAATTAATGGATTAAATGGTCATTTTCAGAACACTTTTTTCTAGTAAGTTTTGTATATGACGTAATTTAATTAATGGATTAAATGGCCATTTTCAAAACACCTTTTCTAGTCAGTTTTGTCCAGAATCACACAAAGATTTTAAGAATTACAAGTTTTTGTTTAATTGCAAATGTTGAATTTATTAATGCATTCAAAAATGCATGTTAAACAATAATAAATCACAATCTTACTAAAAATTGTATTTGATCTGAATGAAAATGTGTATAAGATATACAACCACACTCGATGGTTCCTCGACTAAACTTTGAGGATGTGATACTGTGTAAAGGATATACAACCACACTGGATGGTTCTTCGACAAAACTCGAGGATGTGAGGATGTGATATTGTGTATAGGATATACAACCACACTTGATGGTTCGTCAACTAAACTATGAGGATATAGTTAGTCGACAAAACTTTGAGGATGTGAGGATGTGATATCGTGTATAGGATATACAACCACACTTAAATGGTTCGTTGACAAAACTATGAGGATGTGATTTTTACCGAAAGTTTTGAATGTGTGTAGGATATATAACCACACTGATGGTTCAACTCTGAGGATGTGAGGATGTGATACTTTGTATAGGATACAACCACACTTGATGGTTAGTCGACAAAACTATGAGGATGTGATTTTTACAGAAAGTTCTGAATGTGTGTAGGATATATAACCACACTCGAAGGTTCCTTGAAAAAACTCTGAAGATGTGATTTTTATCGAAAGTTCTGACTGTGTATATGATATACAACCACACTGGATGGTTCCTCCACAGAACTCTAAGGATGTGATACTGTGTATACAATATACAACCACACTAATGGTTCGTTGACAAAACTCTAAGGATGTGATTTTTACTAAAAATTCGGTTAGAAATGCATGGACGAAACTCTAAGGATGTGATTTTTACAAGTTTTCTTACTTTTCATAATTAGGATGATTTTTACAAGTTTTCTTACTTTTCATAATTAGGATGTGATTTTTACTGAAAGTTCGGTTAGAAATGCGTGGACAAAATTCTAAGAATGTGATGTTTACGGAAAGTTTTCTTACTTTTACCTTTCATAGTTAGGATGTGATTTTTATCAAAAGTTTTCTTTTCATAGCCTTAATTCAATTATACAATGATTATTGGTTGTTATCCACTAACCCAAGTTGACTCATTACTATTATTCAAAGAAAACCATCCCACCTGTAATTACTCATTGGTTGTTATTCAAAGAAAACCACCCCACTTATAATTACTCATTAATAATCCGTAAAAAACAAACTTTCACTCCTATCAAATCCCTATTCTCCTTAAGTATAAGAAATATCAATTCTTTACCAAACCCATACAATTCATAATCACTTTGAATTCTTAGTCAATCACATACAATTTTCACACTCCAAACCTATAATCACTTTATTGTATTACCACTTCAGTCTGATTAAAAACCAAATTAAAAAAATAATAATAATAATAATAATAATAAATGCTCTCAGCGTTTTATATTTTATCCATCAGCTTTGTCGATTGGAAGATTCCCCTTTTTTGGTATTTATCGTTGATTAAAAAAAATGGTATCACCCTGTGGACCTTAACAACTATCGATGCAACTGTCCATCACGGGGTTAGTTGGTCCATAAAGTAATCTGCTGCAATTATATTGGTGACAACGAAGCGTTATCTGGAGTAACAGGGGTACATATTAGTTGGTTTCTCGTTTCATTCATGTGAGTGGTTGGCACGGTTGTCCATCTTTGATGCCCGTCATTATCACGCAAAATGCAAAAGAGAAAAAGTTCCCTCGGTAATTGGGAAAGTAGTCATCATCTACCACTACCACTTTGCCAAAAGAACCATTTTAATGTAACAATTAACATTATATATATATATATATATACATTAAAACAATTAACATTATATATATATATAAACAATTAACATATATATATATATAAATTATGATTTAGCTTAAAATTATATCACAAATTTATGTGAAAAAGTCAAAATGTAAGTAGCATGATAAATTAAATAGAGTTTATGTTAGGGTGCATATCTTTGATCTCTCCATGAGCGTGATGCAACCCTCGCCTCAGTCGTCTACGAAGGCGGTAAAGTCAATCATTTGTTGTGGGACTAAGATTATTGCGTAGTAATCTGAGTTGGCGATCCATGAGTGGACCCTCGCAAGGGAGGGGAGGGCCCTCCTCTTCCCGCGATGTCGTTAAAGTGACGCAAGCAGCAACGTCAAAGTCATATGGGTTCGGATCTAACACATATGGGGTTGCAGAAACCCCAATAATGAGGGCACAGTGGTAGGCCAGAAGAAAGAGGTGTTGCCTCCCAAAAGCTGTGAAAAATCCAAAATTTGTGATTCCAAACAATAGGTGGGAGAAATTGCAATAATTCATAAAGGACTATGTCCTAATTTGCAATTTAAAGGGCATTTGGCCAAAGGAATAGGAGATTTTACGATGGATCCAATCAAAATAGAACCCAAGAGGACTGGTGGAATTGTAATTGCATACTGAGAATTTTTTCATTGTGATCTTTGTCAATGTGGAAGAAAGAAAGCATGTATTCGAGAATGGACCTTATCTTATGAATAATGCAGGGTTATTTATCACATTATGAGAAGAATGCTACAATCCGGAGAAAGAGCAGTTTTTAGCAGCTCCAGTTTGGGTTCGCCTTTTCTCTCTTCCGGAAGGACTTTTGGGAATGCGACATTTTGGAAGGGATTGGGAACACAATCGGGAACTTTGTCAAGATCTTTGAAATCACAAAGCGACGAAGACATGTTGCATGTGCCTCGATATGTGTTCATATGAACTTCTCCCAACCCTGTCCGGAATCAATCAACCTGGGGTACCATGATTCAATTTGGACACAATCGCTTGACTATGAACATGTGTCATTTAAATGTTGTTGGTGCCATGAATATGGGAACTTGTTCCAAGATTTCCCGCTCATAGTAGCAAAGGAGACTCAAAACCTAAATAAGAAGGACGAGGATGGGTTTCAACCAATGAGGGGGAAGGTGGAACCAACAATCGCGTAATTAACAAACCTGACCTGGCACTCGTCAGAGCTAGTAGTCACTGGAGAAGGCATTAACTTCTCAAGTGCAAGCCAAACCCCAGAAAGATGGGGAGGAAAACCATTTTACCATCCTGGGTAACTTGGAGACAGAAGGAGAATTGGTAGAGTAATCTCCCATGATGGCCCTACAAGTAATAGAAGTAGATAAGTTAGGCCATAACCATTCAGGTAAACCCACACTTTAAAGGAAAACTTTGGAAGACCTGGAGGAAGATCAGACGTTAAAGGAGATCCTTATTCATACGAGCAAGGTATTAGAAGTGGAAGAGAAACATAATACATTGGGATTTAATGAACAATCAATGTTAGAGTGCTTCCAAGTTTGGATCAAAGCCGACGTAAAAGACATTCCTTCCAACCAATTAATCCACTTTAGAAACCTCTTTGGTCAATGGTGTGAGAGATTGAAAAACCGGAAGGGGGTCCACGTCCTTAACCTCCAGCAAGGAAGGAGGAGTTCAATCTCGAGCCTTATTTGAGATATTGACATCTGAGAAAGGAAAAAACGGGTGCAAATCTACGAAGGAGGTAATAAGGGAAGCTGGAGAGTTCTTGCTTGATTTGGGGCAAATCAGTCCATTGACTGAATATTCCCCCCACACCCTCTCCATTTCTTAATGAAGTTGGTCTCATGGAACATATGGGGCTTGAATAGCAAAGGTAAGTTTCGTTCTTTGAAATATAAAATTAATAAAGTTAAACCGAATAGTGTGTTACTTCAAGAGACAAAGATGAAGGTTGAAAAGTTGTGTGAGGCGATCCAACATTGTTGGAGAGACAGCGAAGTCATGGCTATGGATGCGAAAGGATTTGAGAGTGGAATTGTCATTTTATGGGATCCAAGGCAAATCATCTTTGAAGACTGGATAGGTGCTCCCCATAGCCTCTCGGGTCGTTTCCGCAGTATTGGTTCGACAACTTGGTATACCCTAACGGGAGTGTATGGCCCCATGACTCCTCAAGGTAAAGAATCCTTTCTTAATGAATTGTTGTACCTTAAATCCTTCCTCTCTAACGAGGCATGGATCATAGGGGTGGACTCTAACTTGATCTGCAACTTGGATGAGAAGTGAGGTGGTCTCAAGCAACTATATCCCATCTCCAATTCTTTCAACGAAACTATTGACAAGTTAAGACTGATAGATGTATCAACGAACAATGGAGTTCATACATGGAACAACAGAAGGGGTGAGCAGCACCAAGTTGCATGTCGGCTAGATAGATTCCTCATCTCAGAGGATCTAATGTTACAAGATTTGTTCATGGAAGTTATCATCGTCCCCTCCATGGGCTCAAATCATTGGCTGATTTGTCTGGATATTGATCTGAAGATGTCACCCAAAAAAAGGTCGTTTCTCTTTGAAAGCTTTTGGTTCTAACATCGTGGATTTATTGAGAAATCACAAGTATGGTCACGAGAATTGGAACTGCAAGATGGGTCAAAGATGAAAATCTTTGAGAGGAAGCTTAAGGCACTCAAATTGAGAATCAAAACCTGGAACAAAGAAGAGTTTGGAAACATCTTTGCAGAGAAAAGAAAGTTAGAGGAGAACCTATAATTAATTCGTAACCAAATTATTAGGGAAGGAAGAATGGAAGCCCTTGTTGAGGAATAAGGGAGGGTGGTAACTCAATTAGAAGATCGTCTTCAGTAGGAGGAGACGTTATGGCAACAAAAATCCCAGATCGAGTGGCTAAGAGAAGGAGAGAGGAACTCTAAGCTTTTCCATTGATCAATGATTAGTCGTCAGAAAAATAATCGAATTACTTCCCTCATCTCTAATGAAGGAACAAGACTGGAAGACCATGCAATATGGAGGAGGAGTTGATATCTCACTTTTCTAACCTCTTATCTAAAGAGGATCATGATCGATCAGAGGAAATAGAGAGAATAACAAGATGCATCCCAAGGTTAGTTAATGTGGATCAGAATGCAACAATAATGCACCAAATTTCAGTTGAAGAGGTTGAAGTGGTAGTGAAAGATATGCCCTTAAAGAAAAACCCTAGTCCAAATGGTTTCACCTCAGAATTTTTTAAGGCTTGTTGGCATTTTATAGGTTCGAAAATTGTTGACTTGGTGGAGGAATCTCATTGTAACAGGAAAATATGGTCAGGTTTGAACGCTACCTTCTTCACCTTAATTCCCAAGAAGCATGTTGCAAGTAATCCTAGTGAGTTTCGTCCCATTTCCCTGTGCAACATAATCTATAAAATATTATCCTATGTTTTGGTTCAGAGATTAAAGATAGTACTACACTAAAGCCCGAAGCAATCTAGCTTCGTAGAGGGGCAACAAATTCTTAATGACATTGTTTCCTCCCATGAAGTTATTCATTCGCTGAAAAGTATCAAATTGTTAAGCATGTTGGTGAAGTTGGATCTATCTAAATCTTACGATCGCCTGAGTTGGCAGTTTCTACTTGCAGTGCTTCAGATGTTTGGCTTCAAAAAAGACTAGATCTGCTGGATTAGATCTTTAATCTCCACTCCATTCTTCTATATTATACTCAATGTTTCTCCCAATGCCACTTTTAGATCTTCAAGAGGGTTGTGACAAGGAAATCCCATTTCTCCCTTATGCTTTTAACTGCGGCTAAAGGACTGGGTCACTTGATCAAGGTTAGCAATTGGAAGGGACCCCTAGAAACTAGGTTGTTTTCACTCAGCTGTTGATGGAAAGGTGCATCCCATTCATGCATTCTTGATATAAGCTTCGATGGGGGTACCACACCATGGGGCCATACTAAATGAAGGAAGCATATCTAATCATGAAGAGTGTCAATGACTAGCCACGCAAGAGCCTATGGGAGAAGGTTTGGAAATGGCACTTATGGCCAAAGACTTCTCATTTCTTATGGCTAGTGGGACATAAGTGCATCCTTACTTGTGATCGCCTGCTCAAAAAAGGCTTCATGGCTCCATCACAATGTCCAATGTGCAAAAAGAGTGAGGAAACTATGGACCACCTTCTCAACGAGTGCCATATAGTTGATTCTATATGATATGAAGCCTTAAATCTATTTGGATTGACTGATAAAGAGCAAGCTAATTTACTCAACATTATCTCCAACTAGATGCACCATCGATTAAAAAACCCAATTGGTAATTGAGAATGGATCTTGGTATCAGATTTCATTCTCTGGAACATTTGGAGAGCTAGAAGAGGACACTCTTCAAATATCAGGAGTCTTCACCAGCATCTATTTGGAGGACAGTCATTGATAACATTTAGGAAACCATATTGTCAAAAAAGTGGGGAGAGGATGACTGGAAAGCTGATCAGATGGAAGCATCGATCCTTACTTCCTTGAACCTCTCCCTAGGCATGACAATGCAGTCCCCAGCTACCTCGAAAGAACTAAATTTTTGTTCACCCTTCTCTTTGATCTGACCACTGCAAGGATTTATGCAAATAAGTTTTGATGGGGCCTCTAAAGGGAACCCTGACTCATCGGGATTTGGGGGAATTTTGCGAGACTCGTAAGGTAACTCTCTAGGTACTTTTACTAGATAATGTGGCGTTTTAACCAAAAATGTGGAAAAACTTACAGGCCTTGAAAAAGGCATACTCTTGGCCAAGAGATATCGGTGTCCCAAAATCAAAATATGAGGAGACCCACGAATAGTAATCAAAATGTCCCAAAAGATCATTGACGAATTTCCTCCCTCTAAGCTAATTCATAGCTAGCACGTGGAAGCTCAGGCAACTCAGATCAAAGCTTTGATTGATAGCTTCCCATATGCTATTATGATGCACATTATGAGGGTAGGAAATAAGGCAACAAATTGGTTAGCGAACTAGGGCTCCACGGAGGGTCATCATGATTTTGCTCTCGGCTAGCACAAAGCAAGGGAAGCTTCAGATCTTGACCCAGCTGACTTGGAAACAATTTCTCGATTAGTAGAGGAGGATATTAATTCCCTCGATGAAGGGGGTTTGGGATCCCCACCCCTAGTCACATGTCACCCATGCAAAAATTAAAGAAGGCAAGTACTAGGTTCATGGCCTGAACAAGGAATTATCTAGAGGAAGCAGGTATAATTATCAGGTTAGTGTTGTGGAGTGTGAACATTTTGGTGTCTTGGGCGATGAGAAGGGACGCCAAGGAGGTTGGTCACGACTATGGATATTATGTAGGCTCGTGGCGAGAGTTGAACAATCATTGTAGCGAGGGAATAAGGGAGGGTGTTGACCTTTATGTACGATATTTCTCTCGAGATTTTGTCTGGGACCTGAGAACTCATTTTTTTTTAACACCACCTTTTAGAATGGTGGCCTCCCTTCCTGGAAAGTGAACTTCAAATTCCAAGTATTCTCCTCCCCTCGCTGGTGGTCTAGCCACACGCTTCGAGTGTAAGAGATTCGTTATCTCTTCTGGTGGTCTTCGTGGGCTTCAGTAAAGTCTCTCTTTGTTGTCTCTGAAATAAAAATTCTATGAGAGGAAGAGCTTCTACTTAGTCCCTCTTTGGATTACTGTTGTGTTTCTAAAGTTGTGTCTTAGTCTAGAATTGCCAAATGACCCTTGGGTATGCGACTGTTGTAGTATTGATTCTGGTGTGTGGTATAATTTTGAGCCTTCAATCAAGTTCAACTCTACAGGATTTTGGTCAGTTGCAGCTTCATCTTTCTATGGCTCTGGTCCGTCCAGGTGAAGTTCTTGGGTGGGTAATTGATCAGGTGCTCAAAATTATGCTCAAAAATCAAAGTGTCAGAATCTTGTTAAGCTTAGTGATCAGGTGCTCAGAATTATGCTCAAAAATCAAAGGTAAGAATATTTTCACACTCGGCTTCAGATTGAAGAGCTTGTCATTTTGAATCCAACAATGTGAATGGTACTCAAATCTGAGTTCGTATGCAGAAGTTAGAGCAAGTCAAAGTTCAAGTTTGACTTGTCTATGTGGTAGGATTGGATGACATGGCAAGGGTCCCAGCGAATGGGGAAGCACCAAGTGGTAGGTTTCCATTGGGTCCCGCATATCGTAAATCAGGGAAAAATAAAGGATGCAAGACAAGAATCGGCCCCCGGTAGGTTGGGTTGTGATTTGTGATAATCGCATATCGCACCCAAAACCCCGTTGTTATTTGTTACCACTGATAAAGCTTTGATTGCAATGACTACCCAGACGCGACTTTATTGTGTTACTGTTTAATGTCTCAGTGGGTCCGTGATATTGCATCACAACAGTTTGTTGTGTTAAGAGCCCGCAACCGATTGCGATGAGAGATAACACCCCGGATGCAGGAATTTTATATGACAGAGTTTAATACCCCGGTAGGTCCAGAATATCACAATTGCAGTGTTCCCGTGTTAACAAAACCTTCGAATGCTGAACTTCACCGATTGCGATGAGTGACGGGTTCCAAATGCAAGATTTTATATGTTGCAGTTAATTATCCCTGGCGGGTCCGCAATATCTCAATCACAATGTTTTTCCATTCCATAAGAGCCCGCAATACTTGCCAATTGCGATTTACGATATGGCCGACAAGATATAGCCCATCGTGCGGCAAATTTCTTGCTTCGTTAGCAGATTTTGGAGCGGAAATGGGGTTTTTGGTCGGTTTTGGAGCAGTTTGTGGACACAAATAGTGGGAGAACTAAGAGAAGTCATAACTTCTTCAGTTCTTATCCAATTGGGATGTAAAAATAAGCTAGATTTCCATTTTTGAGTATTTTGAACTTATTGAGACAGGTTTTAGAGGCATCTGAGCATTGTAAACACACTTTTGTTGTAATTTGAGCATAATAGAGAGGCCCAAGCCATTGGAAGTTAGACCAAGGGTAGCCCAAGAGGGGTGAACTCCTTTATCATGTGCTTGTTATGTGTTGTATTTTGATGTTCTTTCCTCTTATTTTGTTGTTGTTCAACATATGTTTTATGTTAAATTGTTTCTAATATTTACATAAGAAACTCTCATGGGAATCAGTTAATGAAGAAAAAATATTGAATCCTTAAGCACTTGATAAGAAAATGATAAACATCTTGGGTTTTATTTTGAATGGGGAATTAGCACAGCATTACTAATCTGCTCCATTTCAGATCACTTAGCTTAAGATCGAAGGGCTCGTCATTCTGAATCCAACAGTGCTAGCGACACTAAAATCTGAGCTCGTATGCAGAAGTTAAAGCAAGTCAAAGTTCAGGTTTGACTTAGACATGTAGCAAGAGGAGGTGATATGGCAAAAGTCTAAAAAAATGGGGAAACGCCAAGTGGCAGGTTTCCATTGGGTCCCTCATATCGCGTATCAGAGCAAAAGGAAGAAGTGTCTTAAGTAATCGGCCCCCAACATTATGGATTTGCGATTGCGATGTCGCATATCGCATATCGGAGGTGGACGACTATTACAGAATCGGCCCCAACGAAGACAGGTTGTGATGCAATTTGTCGCATATTGCAATTGTAGAAAATGGTTTGTGTTTGTGATATGGTTCTGCCAGTAATCACCTATTGCGATTTTTGATAGATTGCCCAGATGCGATATTTTTTTATGTTGCAGTTTATATCCTCATCGGGTCCACCGATGTTGCAGTATATGGGTTTTGGTCCTTGCCGATTGCGATTTCCGAACCCGCCAAGAAGTATGGCTCTAGTGGCCCAAATGTGGCAAATTTGGCGGATTTTAGACTAAATTTGATGGTTAGTGGCCGGAAAAGGGAACTTTGTTAAGCAAATTGTGGGAGAACTGAGAGAGGTAATAACTTCATCAGTTCTTATCCAAATTAGGTGCTAGTTGTTAATGTAGCCATTTTACTCAAGAATCATTCTGTTTTGCTTGAAAGTTATGTTGAACAATACGCACATGATGTTGTTTCAAGAGGTATATTCAAACTTGAGTCAAGGCCACCAAGTTGAGGAATAAGACTACCATGTACATGATAATATGTTGTATCATTTGGGAAAACTTTGTGTTCCACAAAGAGAGAGAGTAAATGTCACAAGGGAAGTGCACACTTCTCTTATTGCTGGACATTTCGGTGTAAGTAAAACATCTTAAGAGGTATTTTTACTCGCCTCGCATGCTTGAAAGTGTGTCACGTTTTATCGGAGGTTGTTCATTGTGTGCAGTCAGTAAGCCTAGTAATAGGAAACTAGGATTGTACACACCACTTCCAATGCCTTCAAGTCCATGGGAGAGTGTTTCTATGGATTTTGTCTTCCTTTATCAAGAAAAGGTCATGATTATTTATACGTAGTTGTGGATAGGTTTAATAAGATGTGCATATTAATGCCTTGTAAAAAAACAAATTACAATGGAACAAACAACTCAACTTTTCTTTCAAAATGTATGGGTTCATTTTGGATTACCTACTTCTATTGTAAGTGATCGTGATTTCCAATTTGTTGGAAATTTTTGGTCAAATTTATGGAACTTGATGGACACTAAGTTGAAGAAAAGTACAGCTTTCCATCCACAAACAGATGGTCAAACTAAAGTACTTAACAGGAGAGTTATTCATTTGCTAAGAGGATATTGCAGCAAATATCCTAAGTTGTGGGATGAACAGTTTCATTATATTCAACATGCTTACAACCGAGTAAAACAATCTTCTACTCTGACTTCGCCTTTTGAGGCGTGTCTTGGTTATTTGCCCAAATCACCTTTAGATTTCATCTTTGAGAAATATGTAGTTGTAGATGGACATAACAACATAGAAAGAGAAAATAAATTCATTGAGAAAATTCAGTTGATTCACCAAACAGTTCAAGAACAACTAGAAAAGAGTCAAGGCAAGTATAAGGCAAGGTATGATAAGCATTGTGTGGATCATCCGTTTCAAGTAGGTGATGAAGTTTGGATTTACATTAGCAAGGAAAGGCTTCAAGGTGAAGGTAAAAAGCTAAAACCAATTCGTTATGGTCCATTTAAAATTATGGAAAAGATTGGTAATAATGCTTTCAAGCTTGATTTGCCTTCATATATGCAAATTTATTATGTTGTTAATGTTGAAAATTTGAGATTGTATGAGCCTCATTTGATTGAAGATCAAGGAGAAAGTGTACAGATTCCATCAATTGAAGATTTTTCTCCATAATTTCTTGATGAGATTCAGCAAGACACCATACTTGGCAAAAGAACAAGGTCATCAAAGTGGGGAAATGTTGATTATCTTCGAGTGGGTCTCAAAGGTACAAATCCATCAAAGGCCAAATGGATTGAAGAGGAGAAGGTGAGGGAACAATACCCTCATCTGTTCAATAACTGAATATAATCTTTTGGGGTCCAAAAGGCTTCCAGTGGGGAGGAGTGATCAGGTGCTCAAAATTATGCTCAAAAATCAAAGTGTCATAATTTTGTTAAGTTGAGCTTCAGATCGAAGATCTCGTCATTTTGAATCCAACGGTGTGAACAACACTCAAATTTGAGCTTGTATGCAGAAGTTAGAGCATGTCAAAGTTAAGGTTTGACTTGGATATGTGGCAGGAGGAGATGACGTGGAAAACGTATCAGTGAATGGGGAAATGCCAAGTGGCATGTTTCCAATGGGTTTCGCATATGGCATATCGGAGCAAAAGGAAGAAGTGGCTTAATTAACCAGCCCCCAACATTATCAATTTGTGATTGCGATATCGCATATTGCATATCGAAGGTGGATGAGTATTACAGAATCGGCACTGATGAAGATAGGTTGCGATGCGATTTATCGCATATCGCAATTGTAGAAAATGGTTGGTGTTTGCATGCAGTTCTAGCAGTAATTGTCGATTGTGATTTTCGATCGACTGCCCGAACGCGATATTTTTATATGTTGCAGTATGTCCCCGTCAGGTCTGCCGATGCCACAATATATGGGTTTTGGTCCTTTCCGATTGTGATTTATGAAAACGTCGGGAAGTATGGCTCCAATGGCCAAAATGTGGGAGATTTGGTAGATTTTAGGCCAAATTTGATGGTTAGTGGCCAGAAAAGGGGACTTTGTTGAGCAAATTGTGGGAGAACTAAGAGAGGTCATAATTTCTTCAGTTCTTATCCAAATTAGGTGCAAAAGAGTCAATGCTAGAAATTTTGGCTATTCTGAATTCATTGAGACAAGTTTCAGAGGCATTTGAGCCATGTAAAACACACTTTGTTGTAATTTTGAGCATAATAGAGAGGCCCAAGCATTGGAAGTTGGACCAAGGAGACGAAGCCCAGGAGGGGTGAACTCCTCATCAAATCTTTGTGTTGTGTGTTGTATTTTGATGTTCTTTGTTGTTATTTTGATGTTGTTCAGCATATGTTTTATGTTAAATTGTTTATAACATTTACATAAGAAACTCTCATGGGAATCAGTTAATTAAGCAAATATGGTGAATCCTTAAGCACTTGATAAGCAAATGATAAGCATCTTGGGTTTTATTCTGAATGGGAATTAGCACAACATTACTAATCTACTCCATTTCATATTAGTAATATTTCTTGATTGGGTTTCTTTCAATGGTTTTTGGGAGCCATTCTTACCCAAGATCTTTGTCTTGAGTTGGGAAGTGGTCATCTATTTAGTATTGGGTCTACATTCCTCCAAGGTCTTGGGGCCCTTCTCCAGTTATTAGGTTGGAACCTTGATATTGTGTCGTGTCGTTGTGGGAAGTATGGTATAGGACTCTCGGTGGTGGTTTCGTGGGAGTGTATGCATGTGCCGTCGCCCAGGTCCGCGAGTCTTTCTTGTTTATAGGGATGTCACATTATGGTGGGAAACCCCACAGAGGGGGTCGCTAACATGCACATCCAAGGGCACGTGTAGGTAGGGAATCCTCCTCCAGCGAGGAGCACTCTAATAGTTTGGATAGGGAGGAGGAGCTTGCATAGGACCTAGCTCACTCACCTAATCATGTTATCCAACCATCATCCATGAACTTGATTGTTGATCAATTAAGAGGAATCCATGCCAACCTATACGCCCTCTGAGACCACAAATATGAAGATAGAAATGAATTAATGACCTACCTGAATGATATCTAGTTTAGTCAGTTTAAGATTCTATAATAATTGGATAATATAAGCAGAAGTCAGAGGTCAAGTAACAAACACATGCATGAGATAGAAGCCTGCCTAGAGCACGTTGACTTCCATATGCATGAGAGGTAGGGTCCTCTACCAGTTCAGACTATGCATTCCCCCCCCCCACCCACCACCCTGATATGCAGTCGACTGATTGTTTGCCTATTTTGCTCGTTTTTTGACATGTATGGCTTCACAGCCCTCCGGAAATAAAGGGTCAACTACAAAATCTTATGTATTACATTCTAGTTCTCATCACTAATAAATCTGGTCAAAATGAGGCAGGAAGAGTTGTTGAAAATCAATATGTACTTTGTTTTTTTCCTGATAATATAGTAACAATTTTTTGATCGACAAAAAAATAAGAAGTTAAATGTAGTGGCCAAGCCCACAGCTCCTGAGGTCGGTAAGAAGCCTACTCCTGAGAAATTTGGTGAAAGCCTGAAAAGAAAACCAATAATTGTATTAAAGAAATGATGTTGCGCACACTCATGTCTATCACAGTTAGGATTTGGTCCTAACCACTATTCTGCACCTTGTATGTTGCCACACCTAGCCATGGTGCACATCCTCTTAAACCCATTTGGGTCTATGGTTTCAAATCCAACGATTGCCTATGGTGGAGCCATTTCTTTCAAGCATGTCATGTTTTAATAGTCTTCTTCCCTTTCTTCCTTTATTATGGTTTGTGAAACTCCCTTTACATCCCTCCCATTAGCTTGGAGGTTGATGAAGAAGAAAATTTCCTCAAATTTGGCCATTTGGTTTGTCGTTTTTTTTTGGGTTTTGGCTACGGCTTGCAAATTTTCAATCCTTGATAGTAAAAAATTGGCTTCCTGTGATCAAGCAAGGAGTTTTCATCCACCCTTGTGCTAAGGGATTTTTTGTTGTTGAGTTTCATATTGCTCAAGACAGGGATCCGATCTTTAATTCAGGCTTGTGGTTTTGGGAATGTCGATTTATATTTGAAATCTTGGTCCCCCTCCTTCAATCCAGTGATAGAAGTCACGACTTCTACTCCTATTTTGGTGCAACTTTCAAATTTTTCATTGCATCTAAGGGGTTTTCCCTCTCTTCAAGATATTGGGTCTGCTTTAGGAAAGTTCCATTTTGCATCCCGTGAAACTCAAAGAAGAAGCATTGCTACTTATGTTAGAATTTGTGTGGAAATGGATCTCAATCTTGGATTTCCAATTGAAATTAACTTGACTAGGTAAGATTTTTCCTAGACTAAAAAATTAAATTATGAGCATGTTTCCTTGCAATATAGGGCAAATTTTAGTGCAAGCCATATAGTTTCTCATTGTCCAATTAGGTTAATGAGCTACAATAAAAAGTTGTGATAATCTACTTGGTGTCTTGGTTCCACTGAGAATCATCAATTTGTTCTACAAGACAAATCTCCTCGAGCTCCTTCTCCACCTCAAGTGAATCCAATTTCTAAAGAAAAGCAATAATATCAAGTCCCTCAAAGTACGTTGAAATCAGATTTGGCTCCTCGAGACTTGGGTCGTGAATCCCATGGTAAGTTGGCCCTTGGACAATGGAGAGTTAGGCAGGTTGGGTTGATGTAATTGAATGTTGAGAACAAGAAGAATCCTCATCATAAGATATTCTAGATCCAAACAAATTAGCAAGGACTCGTAATTCAACAAAAGTCTGGAAAAAAGTAGTAAAGAAGAAGAAGAAAAATCCAATAGTATCGCAGCCAAATGATCAAAAGAAGTCGCATCACAATTTAATCAAGTATTGTTTTTGTTTATTATTGTGTAATTAGTTTGTGAGAACATATTCATGTCAAAAAGGTTGAAATGTAAGTCTTTTAATTATTTGGCAATCTAAGTCAACCATGTTCTTTTTGGACATGTTCACATTATCTAACTTAGACCTTCTTGCCTTAGAATTTTGCCAAGAATAAATAAATATTTGCCAAATGTTTTACATTAGAAAATATTTAAAAATTTATAATCAAAATATAATTAATAGAAAGTCAACGATAAATAGATTACTATAGTCCTTGCCTTAAGCATGGACTAATAAGTATTCATTTATTTTCTTATTACAAACTAATCAAGTAGACATTTTGAAAACCAACTCTTAGTCAAAGTAAATCTTTATTATTATTATTGACATTTATAAAATTAACAATCTTTTTAATTTTTAATTCTAAATCAAAAATTTTAATTTTAATTTATTTGAAAAGGAATCATATTTTTTTAAAGTAATAATTGTTATTGTTATTAGCGATATACATAGTAAAACTAACATTTTTATTTATTTATTTATTTAAACACATAGAAGTGTATTTTTTACTTTTATTTTTTTAAATTTAATGCTAATTTATTTCTATTGACAACATCTCCCTCATAATGGGCCCAAATTTTAATGGGTTTTTATGATTTTCAATGGCTTATACCAAGCATAGTCAATTTACCTTTCATTTAAAAATATATTGGGAATGAAAAATGAGAGTTTTACAAGGGATGTCCCAACACCCTCATGATTTTCTATTGTGAAGGGAGGGGATGTGATATATATATATATATAGTATATCCCAAAGGGATCCAGTGGTGGAAGTGAAGAGTTGTTCACCCATATGAAAGGTTCAATTCCCATGAGTTATTAACATGAATTCATGGGGGCATTATGAGTTATTGGTTGAATGTGTGGTTTTATTTTTTTGTAAAGTAAATATTTTTGTATTCCTTCAAATCAAAGATATATGTACATGCCTTCATAAGTTTATTCTAGTCTACCACCGGGGGAAACAAACTAGATACAAATCTTCAATTGTTTCATTATCCCAAAAGAATAAGTTCTAATCAATGTCATGAAAACAAAAATTATTATGATCAACTCTTGGGCCTATAGAGGCATTTCTAAGCAAAAAATTATTGAACTTAAACATAGAAATAGAAAAGACAAAATCTTTGCAAGACATTCAATCAAAGCTATCAAAGTCAGTGGCTTTGACCTGAATGGGCTCCTTGTTGTTGTCTAGGGAGTAGTTAGGATCAGTAGGGACACCTAATTAATTATCTAAGCGCATGAGCCTTCAATCCATTGATATTATGTGCCTCTGCATCTTGTTCAAGGTTAAGAGGATGTCCTCTTTGATTTCATTTATGTCAACTAAAATTGTTCCAAGAAAAAATTTAAAATGCCAATAAATATCCACAATATACATGTATTGGTTGTAGTGGCCTCTAGTGTGTCCAACATCTGGAACCCATTCTACCACCTTCTCTAAAGCCTCTATATCAATGAGAGTGTGACTTTCATCACCTAATTTCCATTCCGCTTGAGCAATTTCCTCTTGAATTGATTGAGGGGCGAGTTCATAGTATTTTGATGTCGAGCTCTTAACTAGAATTTGCATCCTTGAACGACCACGTTCCTCGTAGTATGTTGCACCTTGACTTAACCTTTCTCTATGACATCGATGTTATAGAATATTTTGTCACACTCCTAGTCTTGTATCTTGAAGTGTCAAACTTTGTGTTGTCAATGCCACAAGTGTCAGAAAGTGATGAAAGTTGTCGCAAACAATGTTTTAATCATGAAACATGTTTGGAACATCCTTGAAGAAAAGGAAGAAAACTTGCCTTGAAAGCATTCTGAAGAGCTTGTAAAAAATCGTATTTTGCAAGACCAATGCTACTTTTATAAGATAAATTTGTGTTGGTAATCTCTGACATAACACATGACTAGCATTGCGAGCACTACTTTTAGCAAATAAATCTGCATTGGTCCTCTTCAGGTAGTTTTTCCCAAAATGGAGGAGAAGCTTCTCCTACTAGAAGGCTTGAGAACGACGATGTGGTTTCAAGTAAATGAAGATTGGAATGAGACCTCCCATTCCTAGCCCTAGTTCCTCTTTCCATGGATCTCTCCCTTGAGATGTGGAACTCCTCCCTCTTTTCATGGATCCTCAACTCCCTCTCCTTCCCTATAAATGAATTGTCCACCATCCTCTAATGGTTGGTTGTTGGCTAATGATTGGTTTCCTTCCTGGTGTTGAACTATGCCCAATTGTTGCCCATTTTTCTAAGGAGAAAGAAGTGCTTGAAGGTTAAGGCTAGGACTTGAAAACTCACCTAAAGGAGGCTTCCAACATCAAGTATTAAGTGGTTGTAATGCTCCCTTTACAATCTATTAATAATACATTATGTGTTTGCTTTCAATAAATGTGTCAATGATTGCTCATTTAATGTAATACTCCTTGATCTGTTATATGGCTTATATTGGAATGAATTTTGCTATGTATGCATTTGTTGTCTCCACATGATCTTCCTCGTAGGTATTTATCCATAATGACAAAGAGGAGATTGAGCTTGGAAACAAAAGAATCAAGGATGACACCAACAGATGTTAGCATCAGAGTGAGGTATGTCATTTATCCTCCTTTATGTTTTCTGGTATAGACTAGGAAAGTTTACATATATTTGTCTTCATTTGTTGCTAGATCCTCCCATAGGACTAGAGGGACCATTTCTGTCTGCATAAAGGATTGTCTGCACAACAATCGCATGATGTTTGGCAGTTAAGAGAGTGGGTCAAAGGTATTAACAAGATGTCACTTGAAGTTGTAGTCCACTGGTGCCAACTTGTCATAGTATTCTAATGGATCTTGGGTCTTTATGCACTTATGAGCCTATGAAGGCCCTGCTCAACATGAAGATTCCAACCACTCAAATATCGTGGAGTACTTAGACCAGAGTAGCAGGTCGATAGACCATGTTGTTGTCAAGGGGAACAAGGGAGAAGATTTGACTTGGCTGGAATGAATTGTGCAATCCCCAAGAGGAGACTAAGCTCAACAAATAAACCTTTACAGAATTTAGCTAATAAGAAAGACCCATTTGCATGTCAATGCCACCTCAAGCTATTACCTATTGGAGGTGACTTGCTAGGGAAGGCAAAGATCAGATTTGACCAAAACATTCTAAGCTTGGAAGGAAATTTCTACTCCAACATAGTATAACACACATGGAACCACCTGAAAGACTTGGAGTTTATAAAACTAATGGGGAAGGAAAGGGAAATAGCTTTGTTGAGTTTTCTTTCCTTTCGTATACCCCAAGAGTAGACTCTGACTTTATCAAATACCCTCCCTTAATGAATGATTAAGAGAAAAGCAAGAAATATTCTAATCTCTAGTGGCTTAAAATGGAGAAACTCCAAGCTCTATGATGTTGGATAACCTTTATTCCTAAGAGAATACCCCAAAGCTAAGCTGAGTACCAATCCCATGATTATGATTTTAAACCAAATGCATGCCTGTTGTTTCCAATTGAGCTTTTCTCTGGCGTGAAACCTCAAGTTGACAAGTTCATTGCGCAACTTGGTATACATCCCATTAATTCGTTGGATCTGCTCGTACTACCTGTCGACCTCATTAACATCCACTTCTTGTAGGAATTTGTTGTCAAATTTGTCAAGTGGTGAAACATCCCATTGGCTTCTAAATTGGTGAGATGATAGCAGCACCCCCCTCCCACACCCCCCCACTTGTATCATTGCAATATCTAACGATTGGTCAATTGTGTGGTTGTGCCCAAATAGATTAGTATATTGTGTGGTTGCATCCATATAAATTGTATTAAAAGGTCACATACAAATGGTTCAAGGCCCACCTCCACGTCCTTCAATATTTATTTCCAATCAAGTTTACCTTCAGTGGTTGGGAAGAATGATTGACATCCTCTCCATCTGAATTCAATTCCCACAAGTGACATGATGAGCTACTTAAACTTTGTTGTTGCGCCCAAAGGGATTATTATATAAGAAAAACTCACTTTTTTTTTTATGAAATTGCAAATGGTTTATCCAAAACTCCCCTTTATGGCATTAACCCAAATCAAAATCAATGATTTTGGCTTATGACTTATTTCAAATAATTTTGAATCCTAAGTTTCCCACAAAGACAAATAAAAAAAAGGTCATATCATTGGCTTGTTATCTTACTATGTTATGTAAGGGAGAGAAGGCAAAGCTAAGCACATAGTGTCAAGCTCCGTCGTTAGTTAACTATTATGTTAGTAAGAGGGTCACTACTATTGCTCATGGAAAATGGATTGTCATATTTATTTTCATTTTTGTTTCTTGGTGAGGCCATCCTCTGACATCTTGAATTTGGTAATTTTAGATCCTAAATGTTTGGGGCCTATATCAAAATCTTCTACATATTTTAGGAATCTAAAACATGGAAAAGCAAATAATTCATTTTTCATGCTATAAAGTTGAGAGTCTTCTTTCTCAAAAGGAAAGGAAAAAAAGCGAACACTTTAATTGAAATTTGTATATAAAAAATACCTTTCCAATAAATTAATCATCATTTTATCCATTTCAATAAATTGCAGAAATTATATCAATATTTATTAAAATTGTATAATACCACACTATTAAATATATGAAATTAAAATTACATAACTTTCAAAAATATTCCTAAATAACAATGATAATCCAAAAAAACCTTTAACTTTAAGGCAAAGAGAAGGAAGTAAAGCCCTTATTGTAAAGGGAGAAAGGAACAGGAGTTTGGATCTTATTAAAGAGATAAATAACATTACAAAGTAAAAAGGAATTTGGAATTTGGATTTTATTAAAGAGATATAAGAGATAAATAATTTTATTAAAAAGATTTAAGAGAGAAATAACACTATAAAGTGAGAAAGCAATTTGGATCTTATTAAGGAAATTTAAGAGAGAAGTAATGCTACAAAGGAAAGGGGAAAAGAAAATGAAAATATCTATTTACTTTAGTGAATTAACTTTATTCTCGACTTGCATTGTAATTTTAAAGATAATACGAGGACATAATGCATTAATTCTAACTATAATAACTTTTCTAAAATTTTCTATTGAACCCACTATAGTTTATAATATGTTTATTGTTGTTTTAATCATTTGAAATAGTATGAATAATGCGCACTTTATTATTAAAAGTTAAACACAAATCAATTATGCTGTACTAGTAATTATGTTCTACGTAAAGAATCTAGTAACAATTTACTTTTTTAGTAAACACAAATCAATTATGCTGTACTAGTAATTATGTTCTACGTAAAGAATCTAGTAACAATTTACTTTTTTAGTAAATTTACTATTGAAATATTTAACTTATTACAAATTAAATGTAAAACTCTCATTCAAAAAGATGGTGACATATTAAAACTTTTTATATTATCAATTATAACTTTTTATAATCAATTAATTTTAATTTATTAAAAATTTCAAGATATATATTATATATATGAGAGATAGTTTATGAATAGTCTTAAACATAAATCAATTGATGTATCGATAATTATGTTAATTTTAAAAAATCAAATAACAATTTATTTTAATAATATATTTATTATTGAAATATTTAATTTATTTTATTTTTCTAATCAGGTTGTAAGTTAATGTAGTGGTCTTGGTGAGATTTGAGCGAAGGACAAGGTAATTATGAAGCAAAAAGCAAGGTGGTTGGATGACAACCTTTATTTATCTTTTTGCATGCGAAAAGAGGTGATGAACGTTGTTGAGGGTTTTGGGAGGGGTGAGCTTCGAGTATCAAGCTCAACTTTGAGGTTTTGTTTCATAATTGCTATATGGTTGTCTGCTATTGGTAAGGGTTTCCTCTAGGCTCCAAACGTGGTTGTGGATGGGTGGCTCCTATGCTTCCTCGTCTCCCAATCGACAAAAGATTGGTGCGGGTATGCTCTCTTAGTTAGTTCTAATTTCCTCTTTTCAAGCCCAGTTCTCTGTCATTGCTTGAGCATTATGATGCTTGTTTCTAAATTGAGAAGTTTGGGAAGTTTGGAGGGTTCCTGGGTTGTTTTTGAGGAAAATATTGTTAAATGCGAACTCCGACCTGTGTTCCATGCCAATATGTTTGTGTTCTTTGGAGCTATGCTTTCTCTGATGGCTCTGTACTATGGAATTATTGTTGAGGTTTCATATAGTGTTATGGGTTTATGGACTTTTTAAGTAATTTGTTTCCTTAATGATAGACTAATTGCTTTGGGCAACGTGGGTTAATTGTAAGAAGAATTACCTTGCCCGACGGATAACCCTGTTTTCAAAGGGATTTTGGGTTTTGACGACAAACAAATATGGCTCTTTGGGTCATGAATGACAAAGCTGAGGAGGATTATGGGTTCCTTAACTCAATTTCTTATTGTTATTATGTATCATGTCTGCTCATATTTTCAGGATTAATTCATTTCCGGCCTGGTAAAGTTCCCTTGCCTTTAAACCTCTCTACGGGTCGAGTATCTGCTTGGTCGGGCTCCTGGATGGTTGGCATTTGTATTTTTTGTTTTGGTCTTGGGCAACCTTGTGTGGTATGCAAGCCATTCCTATGGCTTGACCCTCTTCTTAGAATAGGAACACTGGTCGAGGAGACCAGGCTCAGAGCTGCAATAAAGGTCGAGGGCGTGGGGACGGGCAAGCTCAGCGTTCGCCAGCCAGGGGTAGAGGGCGTTGTGGTAATGTGGGGAAGTCTCGGGAAGCTACTCAGGCATACCATTGCAATACACCTCCCGATGTCCATCAATTGATGTCTATTTGGGAAACAAAGCTAAAGTAGCAAGCTGAGAACACTGATTTGGACCTAGAGGAATGACAATCTTTAGTCCAGGACCTTGGTCACTCTCGTGGAAGATAAAATTAGTTCTAACATACAATTTATTTATATTGGCTTATGAAGAACATAGTGGCAAAAGCAATTGCATCTAGTTATGTTGGGCCATCCAAACTAGATTTAGACATCTAGGAAATTCACAAGGAATTTCTATTGATCCAGTGTCAAATCCAACTCCAAAACGTTCACCTCAACCAGATTGAGAAGCAAATTCCTTGCCTTCCCCACACAAAGTTGTCAGGTTCCAAAGCCAAAGATCTGACGCCTATTGACTCCTTTGATGGGTAACGAGGTGATTAGCATGGTCATGTTTTGTGAAAATTTTGTGTAGTTCATATGATGACTTTACAGTCTTTTTGTCTTTGTTTTAGCTATATAGATATTAGAAGTAATAAAGATATTCAGACTTATATTGCACTGCTAAACAATTTGAGAACCTTTAAATTTTGGATGGCTTACAATATAGTTAAATGGCCAACAGATTGAGTTTCTCAATGGGCAAATTAAAGCCATCTAACATTGTTGGATGTGTATGTACACCTTATCTTCTTTTTGAAAAGGAAAAAAAAAAATCTGCCAAACTTACAAATTTTTTATTAAACTTTATAAAATAATTAATTATAAATCTTCTATTCATAAAAATTATAACCTATTAAAAATATTATCACAATAAAATTTTAACCAATAAAATTTTTAATTTTAATTTTACTAAAATATATTCAAATAATTTAACAAACTTAAAAAGTATATAATTTTTTTTAACAATTTAATTAAACATCTATATAATAATATATATATATAATTCTAAATATCCTAAAACACAGAAAAAGAAACTTAATGTGAATCTATGATACAATTGATTGTACAATTACAAACAACAGTGCAAACAAGGAAAACTGCATACAACTAACATGTCCTATCCAATTATATACTTTGTTTTCCATTAGTACATGAATAATTTTATGCATGACTACAACGAATTGTACATTTACGTGATTAGTGCATTGAATTGTGTTTCAAATGGTGGAGTAACATAAGGCACTTTTGGAGTTACATAAGGCGACTTTGAAATATGATGTTTCATATTTTTTTTTTAATAATTATTTTAATACTCTAAAAATTATTTATATTTTATTTTATAAATTAAGCGTTATAAATTTTAAATTTATAAGACGATTAAATTCGCAATTACCGATGATATATAATATTAGGTAAATAAATGAGATTCAAAGTTCAAATTCATGTGCAAAAAAATATATTTATAAAATTAAAATTCAGTTTAAATAAATTTTACAATCAATATAAAGAAGGAAATTAAAATCAATCTATACAAATATTTAATTATTTTGGTAAACCAACTATATAGAAGGTATAGTTTTTTCAAAAACAATAAATTGAAACACTATTTTTTTTTGTTAAAAACTTCTATTGAAACATAAACATTGCTTTACAAAAATCAATGTTTTGCCATCTCACCATCTTGGTTTGCCACAAGGAAAACCAAACCAACGACAATAAGTGTTATTGTTATAAGACCTAACATCAAAACTTTCTAATTATAGATAATGAGCTAGCTAGCTTCCTCGTAAAACATTGTCTGAGATTGCAGACATGATAACAACATAGTAGTTGTGAGTTATCATGGCCATACATCTAACTGTTAAAATAACATTCTATAACCAAAATTTCAACTAAGAATTATGAACAATCACCATTTGTTGAAAGACACCACTGGGGTCATATTTTGTGCGCTATAACTTGTGGGGGTTTAAGACCACACTAGATATTTCCTTCAATATGTGCCAAGCAAGCGTTAAGTCTAGCTAAGCAAAAGTGCTAGTGGCGTTGGACTCTTTGAATTTCATTGATGCATGCAATTCTCATTGCAGTGCACTTATTTCTCTTTTAACAAACGACCTTGGAGTGCCTTAGAAATAAGCCTATTTGAGGGGACAACCTCCTTTACATTACAAAAATGAACAATTCTTAGATGATACAAATGACAAGACCTCCTTTCTATATATAGGAGTCTAAG
>APFE030238911.1:112540-186908 GCA_000404065.3 Pinus taeda | reverse complement strand
TACTGCTAAAAGCCTTCAATGGCAAAGCAGCTTGGAGGGGTGGGCTCTGCCCCCCCTCCTCTGAACACCCCAATCTCTGACACGAATCAGAACAAGACTCCACTGACCCCTTCTGGCATTGTCCAAGAATCTGAGCAAGGAGGACAAAGGAAGAATGGAAAAGAGATGCCCACAGCTCAGCCTGAAGCAATGGACACAGAAAAAGAAGCGCACCGAAAAGCCTCTTCATCACAGCCAAAGGCGACCTCGACAACCTGTATTCCGAAGGCCGTAGAACGCATCAAGTTTGATCTGCCAAGTCATCGCATAAACGGTGAAATCCAATACATGCAAGATCACGCGTTAATAGGAAAGTTTCTTGGCTTTTGGCCTACTGAAAAGGCCTTGCAGGGATGGATAGCATCAAAATGGAAACCCAAAGGACAGGTTACTCTGCAACTGGGACCGAAATGCTTCTTTACAGCCATCTTCCATTGTGTGGATGACAAATCTAGGGTATTTGAAGGCAGCCCATACTTCTTTAACTCCTCAGGTCTGTATCTCACGGAGTGCAAACCAAGATTCAACCCTGATAAAGAAGACTTCAGCTGGGCTCCTGTATGGATACGAATGTATTCCCTCCCAGTGGAATACTGGAAGGAAGAAATGCTGGCAGACATTGGCAACAAACTTGGGACCTTCATCAAAGTTGCGGAGGAAACAAAGTCCCACAAATACACCTCGTACACCAGGATCTGCGTACAAATGCACCTGACCAAAGCTTTAGCTGACTCGGTAAGTCTCTATCACGATGACTTTGAATGGACACAGTCACTAGATTATGAGCATATCCCCTTTCGATGCTGCAAATGCCATGTGCATGGCCACCTCTTCCGAGACTGTTCTCTTAACATGCAGTCTAAAGCCTCCTCCATTGAAATCTCCAAAGACTCGGAAGGCTTCACCAAAGTTCCTAACCATCGTAGGCATTCAAAGAAAAGCCAGACAGTCCTTGATAATACCGCTAAATCATACTCCCAGAACAGATTTACTCCGCTTGCTACCCAGGACCTGCATAGCTCTGATCCCCTGGAAAATATTTCTTTGCCTTCATCTTCCCTCAACCCCTCAGCCCCCATGCAGACTTCCGATCCAGATTCCTCTCGCCCCTCACCTCATCAAATGAAAGACATCATAAAAGTGGTTTCAGATCTCAGCCCCCTGCCCCCGGGCAAGGGAAAATATGTTCTCGATCTTAAGCAACAGGCTTCAACATGGATTTAGATGCAGCTCTTGCTCTAAGTCGAGGAAGATCAGAGCTCCCCTATAATCATGGAGGAAGATCCGGAGAATATTATCCTCGAGGGTCTAGATATCTTCAAACTTGAAACAGCCTGCAAACAAAAAGAATTCAACACCATCCCCCCTTGGCAAATAGACAGGCTTGAAGGAGTCTTGGCCAAAGTGCAGCACAATAAAAGTCTTGGTATACAAGGAGGAAGCCCTTGGGACGGAAAAAAAACTCTCAAAGAAACCAAGAAAAGGGGACGCAAGACAGATCTTCAGAGGACCATAATAGTGGGAGAATTACTTATGGAATCGGGGCGATTCCCTAAGTTGACAAAGTTTTATAAACCCAAACCTCAGTCTCCATGAAGCTCATCTCTGTGAATGTGAGAGGACTCAACAGCCCCTCAAAACACCGGATGATCAAAAACCTGATTCAACAAGAAAAACCATCCATAGTTTTTCTTCAAGAAACCAAAAGTAGCAACACAGCTATTGAAAAAGTTCGAAACAAGATTTGGGCAGGTAGCAGCGCAATCTCAGTTGATGCCTCAGGGGCCTCAGGCAGACTCGCCATACTATGGAATCCGCAGACTCTTTCACTGAATGACTTCCATGCAACACATCACCTCATTCAAGCGTCCTTCCACCTCATTGGCACTAACATCCACGGGCATCTCTCAAATGTGTACTTTCCGCAAAATATTCAGCAAAAACTAGATCTGCTGGAAACAATCTCTATTCTAAATGAGAACATGCAGTACCCCCTCTGGATCGGAGGAGGAGACTACAATATCATAAAATCGATGGAAGAAAAAACAGGAGGTAGAACCAGGCTAGAGAGTGACAGCAATGGTCTTAGAGAATTTATTCAAAATAATCAACTCATGGACATTCCAACCTCAAATGGAATTTTTACTTGGACTAATAAACACAGGGGCATTCATCATATAGCCTCCAGGCTCGATAGGTTCCTCCTATCGGACAATGCAATACATCTAGGTGGGGACTTTAATGCGTCAATCATACCCCAAGGAGGATCTGATCACTGGCCAATCATGTTACAATGGTCTAGGCCCGGCACTCGTTGCAATCGACCCTTCCGATTCGAGGCCTTTTGGCTTACAAATCCAAAATTCAAGACAGTGGTAGAAGAAGCATGGGAAGTCATTTATCCCGCCAGAGGGGGCAAAAATGTATCAATTCCAACAAAAGTTGAAAAACTTAAAACAAGTCCTCAAGAGCTGGAATCGCACACAATTTGGCAACATACAGGAAAATCGCCAGAGGCTGGAAAAGCAAATGGAAGCACTTCAACAAACTCTCATTCGAGAAGGAAGAACAGAGGAACAAACACAACAAGAGCAGATTCTTTGGAATCAAATAGAAGAACACAGGCGGCAAGAGGAAATTCTCTGGCATCAAAAATCCAGAATCAGCTGGCTAAAAGATGGGGAAAAGAACACCAAATTTTTCCATAAAACAACCATCCAAAGGGGTATGCACAACAACATCACCTTCATAAACAATCAGCATGGGGAAAGAATAGAAGCACATGAAGATATGGAGAAGGAATTCACAGGCTACTTTCAGGATATCCTCAGGGAGCCCACAGGTAACAGAGATGAGGCAATCAGAACGATCACGCAACACATCCCTCGAATAATAACAGAGGACCACAACAATAAACTGCTTCAACCTATATCACTAAAGGAAGTTGAAGAAGCTATGAACCAACTTAAGGATGGAAAGGCTCCAGGGCCGGATGGTTTCACATCCAATTTCTTCCATGAATTCTGGGAGCTCATCAAAGCTGAAGTTTGGGAACTTGTGGAGGAATCACGAATTATGCATTGGATACTCCCGACCCTCAATACGACCTTCATAGCATTGGTTCCAAAAAGTAAAGAAGCGAGTAAGCCTGAAAACTACATACCTATAGCGCTATGCAATGTAATCTACAAGCTTATCACTAAGGTCATAGCGAATAGGCTCAAACCTCTCCTTCCACTACTCATTTCTCCAGGAACAAACGAGATATGTCGAAGGTCGGCAGATCATGGATGGTATTATTCTATCAAATGAGGTGATTCACTCATTAAAGCTTCTAAAAAAACCAGGTATGCTTCTAAAACTGGATCTCTCTAAAGCCTTTGACAAACTCAGTTGGAATTACATTCAAAAATGCTATTGGCTTTTGGTTTCAGTTCTACTTGGACCAGATGGATCATGAACCTTATTTCCTCTCCCAGCTTCTCTGTCCTGTTGAATGGCTCGCCCTCCAAACCCTTTCGCCCCTCTCGGGGCATCATACAGGGGGATCCTCTCTCTCCTTTTCTCTTTGTTCTAATGGCAGAAGGTCTCAGTAGACTTCTTAAATCAGTTGTTTCCTCCCAAGATCTAAAAGGCATCTCTATTCATGGTCTTCCTTCTCAGTCACATCAACAGTTTGTTGATGACACCATGTTATTTGGAAATCCTTATTCACAAGAAGCCTCTGTTTTTAAATCCCTGCTTTCCATCTTCTCCGAAGCATCTGGCACATCCATCAACACCTCGAAGTCTCAGCTCTTCTTCTTCAACACCCCCCCCCTCTACACAAAGGAACATTGCCAGAATTCTAGGGTATACCATTTCCAAGCTACCTTCAACTTACCTAGGGGCACCCCTTGCGGACTTTGCAGTCAAACATGCCTCCTGGAAGACTCTTCTAGATAAATTAGAATCAACGCTTTCATCTTGGACTTTCCAGGCTTTTAACATGGCTAGTAGACTGGTCTTAATCAAATCGGTTTTACAGGCTATGCCTTTGTATCTCTTTTCCATTATGGCAGCTCCAAAATGGGTCCTCAAAACCATTTGCAACCTTCAATGCAACTTCCTTTGGGGTTCCTCTGGCTTAAACAAAAAATGGGCTCTTGTCAACTGGAAAGAAGTCTGCAAAATCAAATCAGAGGGAGGTTTAGGCTTGCGAGATCCACTTCAAAAAAATAATACAATGGGAGCACGAATGTGGTGGAATTGGATCACCAAGCCACACTCACTATGGGCTAGATTATGGCAAGCAAAATATGCCCCGGGTAGTCAATGGAAAGATCTCATCAGAATCAGTTCCACAACCCTAGGATCACCAATATGGAACACTACAAAGCTCCATAGCAAGTTCATTCAAGAGCACAGTTTCTGGGAGATTCACTCAGGTACAACAGCAAGGTTCTGGGAAGACTCATGGCAACAACTCCCAAAGCTGGCAACTTTATTTCAAAAGCCTCTATGGAAAATGCAGATGCAGCAGGCAAACCTTACTTGCGTGCATCAATTCTAGCAACAATCCTCAAATCATGACTTCCGAATTTGGAAGCAGGCCAGCCTTTGGCAGATGGATTGGCAGGGAGAATCGTACTCTGACATAAATCAAGAACTCACCTACAGAAGAATCCGATACTCCACCCAGCAGGACCAACTAAGATGGGGTCACACGCCCAAAGGAACATTCACCGCTAAAGAAGCTCATCAGCTGAGGTATTCAAAAATCCAGGCAAATAGGGACCGAATCTGGGAAAAGGTCTGGCAACCAAGACTATGGCCCAAAATTTCAACATTCTTATGGCTTCTCAGCAAATGGCGCATACTCACTTGGGAGAACCTGATAAAACGCGAATTCATTAGGCCATCACGATGCCCAAATTGTAACCTCCACTCTGAGACCATCAGTCATCTAATGGAAACTTGTCAGCTAGCTACACAACTTTGGAAGAAAGTTGAAAACTGCAACATGAGATCGGAAGTAAGGATGGAAGATGTAACAAAAAATATAAGGAAATGGACCAAGAACCCTTTTAAGAGCCAGCTTCTCAACTCTCTGTGGAGTCTTTTACCAGGCTTTCTATACTGGACTCTCTGTAAGGAAAGAAACTATATAATCTTCAATAATACCTTCAGGTCAATAGATGCTCTATGGCTCATCTTCAAAAATAATTTACAAGAAACCCTTGCTATCAGAACATGGTCTGCTACAGATCTGCCAGACTCTCCAAAGGAATGTGACATTCTGAAAGAATGGAATTTGGATCTCTCTGTTCTAGCAAAGGTCAGTGTTCGTCCGACAATTAGTACCACCTCATTAGCAAGTTGGCTCCCTCCGGCAAACAACTCCTACAAGCTGAATTTTGATGGGGCTGCTCAAGGAAATCTCGGACCCACGGGCTTTGGAGGAATTTTTAGAAGCCATACTGGAGCAATACTGCATATATTCTATGGATCGATTGGCAAACATACTAATAACGCAACAGAAATAGAAGGACTCTGGGCAGGCATATGCATAGCAGAACAAAAACATTTCCTTCCTCTGGAGGTTGAAGGAGACTCTCTCATTCTTATAACTGCTGCACAAAGAATACAGGCAGGTACTCCAGCTGTTAAGGTCACTTCAAGCTAGCGATTGCTGAGCCGGCTGGAACCACTGGAGGAAAAACTAAAAAATCCCCCAAGCATCGCCTTCCAGCACGTAAGAAGGACAACTAACCACGTAGCAGACAGGCTAGCTAACCAGGGTGCATCTCAGTTAATTCCATACTTCTCAGGTTCACTTGATATGGTAGATGATGATAATCTAAAAAAGGACTGCATTTCTTTCGTGCAAAAAGAACTCTCCCTCCCGGATGTGGGTGTCTAATAGGCGTAGCGGATAGATGGGGCGTCACGTGGGCAAGTGTCAGCCCATTAGTGACATGCAGTACCCCGCGGTAGATAAAGGAGGCTCGCATGCTGTAGAACTAATGCCGGCATTAATGTTGGTCATGTCGTCCATACTCCACTACCTGGCTAACTGCGCGATGGAGATTAATACACCTGGAACTCCTCTGGCATTTCTACATACCACTACATTCGTCTGGAATTCTCCTGCTTCACTGGTGCATCACTCGGTGGAGTGGGGAAGGGAACAAGCGCATCCATGCTCTGCAGCCAACTCAGGGACTTCCATACGCCAGAGAAATCGGCGTTGGGAGCTCAATTTGGCAGCCCTCATCCTAATTAAGTCCTCCTCACCAGGTTCCTGCACGCGATTTCATCTTCGGAATTCAGAAATGTGGGGTGAGCGACAGAGAATGTGCAGTAGGCGCGGAGGCTCTCACGGACGGGCCACCACCCAGCGGCCTGCCCCCACATTTCCTTCCTCCTCTATCGAAGTTACGTCTGAGCCGCAACATTTCCATAGCAATAGAGTTGGGTGCAGCAGAGGAATGGAGAGCAAACGAAGAATGGATTGTGGGCATGACGAGCATCCTATGGTCAGGTATTGGATACCCTGCACTCTCGCTAATTGCACTTTTATTATCTCTGTAATGGTTGAGCATTGTGATATTCTTAGAGAACCGGCAGAAGCCACTCTGGATTTTCCTCCTCCTGTTCATGGGACAAGGCCTATTATCGACCTGCAACACCCTGTTAGGGAAAGCTCCCCCTTAGTCTGTCCATCAGCTCTTGCAGGTCCAAGCGAGCCTGACAGGGAAAGCTCCCCCATAGCTTGTCCACCAGCTCTTGCAGGTCCAAGCGCGCCTGTTCAAGGACGACCTTCCAGCGTGATGTTCCCTCTCTCTGATTCTGATGGCTCTCTACATTTTGGGTGCCAAATTGAGGAAGCGCCCTACACCATGGACGATGAATGAGCAAGACAAGCAGCTCACTCTCGGCAACCTAGGTCGTAAGAGCTATATTTTGTCTTTGTTTTCTGTGTCTATGTATCAGTTCGACAGCATGGGTCTGTCTGTCTATCTGTCAGCCGTTTGGGTATATATGTCTGTATGTCTACGGGTCCCTGTGATGCACTGCTTAGAGTCATGGTTTCGAGTCTTAGAGGCAGTAGATACAACAGAAGACAGTAATTCAATTTTGACTGTGTTCAATTTTGGAAGATGCAATCTGGGTAAATGAACAATTTTTGGGTAGGATTACTAAGCCATGGCCCTTTTGTAACTCCTACGTAATTTTTGACTTTTTTGTATTATAATAGAATTAGCCTTATTCAGAAAAAAAAAAGACTATACCATGCTGTTGGACTTCTTTTTAAAATAATTCTAAATGCTCTAAATGGGTATTTACATCTGGACTATGGATGAGGATTTCATCAATATATGTGACAATAAAATCATACTTATTAAAAATAAAATACATTCTTCTTTGGAAGAATGCAGGGGCGTTTTTCAAACCAAAGGGGTCAACCTTCCATTGGTAAAATCTGGCTGGGAAAATAAAAGCAGTTTTATACCTGTCCTCGGGCTGTATCTGGATCTGAAAATATCCGGACTTCATGTCAAATTTACTGAATACCTTGCTATGCTGTATTTTTTGCATTATAGTCTTTGGTCTTGGCAATGGATAATTAAAGCTTTGAGTGATGGCATTGAGGGGTTTATAATTTATCACCATTCTGGGTTTACCCCTAACTATCTCTGGATGATTCTTTACCAGAAACACCGAGCAAGAGTAATGGGACTCACTGGGCTCTATGAGCTGCATCTGCAGTAGCTCTTTAATCTGTCCTTTTATTTATTGCTCATCTGTGGGAGTACAAGGAATTAATTTTCCTTTGACTCCATTGTCATGCAAGGTTATGATTTCCTGCATCGGACTTTATGTTTCCCAAAACTATTGTGGGTTCTCAGAGCAACTCTTTAGAAGTCTTTTTTGGATATCATATTGTTCTGTAGACTAGTTGGGATCTACGCATGCCAATTGTTTTGTTTTGGATTATGCTCTTGCTTCATAAATTTGCAGGTATTCATGCCAGTCATCAGAATCTCTTAATGGCTTTCTGGCTCCTACTCTTTTCTGGCTATTTTAATATCTTGCTTCTAAATTTGCACTAAACAGTCTAGGAACAGAAATAGCTTTCTTCTTCAAATTAATAATCAGCTTATCTTGGCTGATTGTTACTGGAAGCATAGAATTTAGAAATGGCATGCCCAACATTAAACTAGCCGAGGGATCAAAGTGTTGTATTGCAGAGATCTTGATAATACTCCCCCCAATTTTTAAAGAAATATTGTCTACATAGTGAGTTAAAATCACTGATCGTCCAATGGTTTCTAAAACTAGTATGTTTTGCAGTGGTTTCCACAAAGATTTAAATAAAGATGGTCTAGCCAAATTATTAGATTTGTCAGTATCAATAAATGCATCAACTGACACTCATTCATTTTTTACCTGTACTTGTACCAGGATGTAAATAAGGCTATTTGTTTTGACTATCTTTTTTAACAAAGTGTGTTCTTCTGTGTTCGAAATCTCTAGTTTTTGTAAACTTGTAGAAGTTATTGTTATCTTCTCGAATGGACAAAAAGCATTTATTTCTGGCAAAGGTAACACAGGGTGCTTATCTTGTTTTACTAATAAAGATACTGTACTTTCATATTCATCATCTGAGTCATCTGTTGTTTCACTCGTGACCTCAGTGTTAGTGTCACTGTCTTCTTCACTGTAGTGGTATTCTTATGAAAAATCATCATGAGAACATGATGGAAAAATATTCATTTTCTGAACATTTTCTTCTTCTTCTACATCTGATACCTCAGTTAAAATATATACATCTGAAATATCATCCTCTGAATCTACAATTGTCCAGTCATCTTGAAACTCTTCTATATCTATACATGCTTTGAGTTTACTAGATGAATTCTATGGGCACTTTCTTGCAAAATATCGTTCCTTTTTACAAATGAAACAATAGTTTTTGTTTCTAGGTCTTGATCTTTTCTTCAAAAATTTAAATATACGAAAAGGCTTTCTTGGGTTTGAATCTACCATATATTTTTGTTTTCTTTTTCTTGTTGAATGGTGTCCATGGTAGCATTCTTTTGCAAACATCTGAGCTGGGTGTGATGTCATGCGCTTTCTTCTGCCAACATAAGTATTTTACTTTCTCTGTAACTCTAAACAGAAGATCAACCCAATATACTTGATCTAGAATTTTATTCTGGACTTCTTGATCCTTCATAATGAGGTTTCCTAGGTTGCTTGGTAATTTTGACAAAAATGAAATTTTCTGAGCCACGTCATTTGAGAGGTTAGCTTTGAATACTTTAGCCATGAAGTCTTTACTGAATTGATCCAGGTATTTCATATCTTTCAATTCCATTCAATTAGGATCTGTTATTAGTTTCTTTCTCTCATCAAAAGGTTTTGGCACGAACTGTGTTTTTAATAACAATTCTAATGTGGACAGTCCAGCTTCCATGACGGCTCTTCTTTCAGCTTTGGATGGTCCCATCCACCAATCATAGACTATTCCAGCCAGGTGTTTTTCTACTAGGACCATGATGGATATGTTATGTAATCTTGTTGTAACCTGCATCTGATAGAAGGCTCCTATCCAAATCCGAATCGATTCTCCAGGATCTGAAGAAATATATAGATCTAAGATGTAGCCACTTGAATTAGCAGCATACAAGTTTTCTTCAACATGAGGATATTTACTAACTCTTTCAAAATATGTGACTTATTCTGAGTATGTATAGATGGCAAAATAAAAGAAGGGAACTTAGAGGCAGCTTTCTCAAGGGTCATCACTTCTTTCTTTAACACAAAAGGCTTATTAGTTTTATATGTCTCTCTTTCACTGGTTAATTTTCCAGTGTCTTTAGAAGTACCCTCTCCTGAGCTAATTGCAGTTTCTGCTTATTTAGACTCTGCTTCTTCCTCTAGATCCCAAAAATTGGGTGTACTCATATCTATGTGAAACTTAGGAATTTCCTTGGCCTTCTTATTTTGTCTCCTCCTTCTTATTTCTTTCTTTTCTAGCTTCTTTGATTGCTACTCGTCAAAGAGTAGTTTAAGATTAGCATTTATCAGATTAGTGTGTTTACCTAGATCATCTAGAACTTCTTCTGCGTGACAACACCAAGTGGTTAAATAGTTTCCTATTTGGTAAAATTGGTCCATATCATTTGGATTCTGAGAATTTTTTTCTAGCAATGGGGCACAGTCAGCTCTGGTAGGTGGCTGTATGGTATTAGATGAAGAAGTACTAAATTTTGTTTTAGGTGGCCATTTTCCTCCTCTTACAAATCTTCGATTTGCATACGGAAATTCCTCTACAGGTGGAGTGGTATTGACATATGTTCTAAACATTTTATTCACAACAAAAAATGGTTTTTCTTCTAGTATATACAACTGGTTTGTTGGCAGCAGCGTACTGGTGGAAGAGCTAGCTTCTTCTGGTATGGGCATATGATGATAAAAAGATTTTATTCCACTAATAGGTTGTTCATTTTTTGAGACTGTTGGTAGCACATGTTTTTCTGGAATGACTATTGGTCGTGGTATTTTCGGTCTGTTAGGAATGATTCTCACACAACCATCTGACATAGACATTCTTCTTAACAAGCTATTTGAGTTATCTGCGGTGGCCAGAGATTTATACTGGACGTACCAGTCATTAGGCAAAGCTTCCTTATCGTAATGAACACCTTCTACTTGTGCATTGCTGATTCCTACAGCAACACAATCTCTCAACACTGGCTGTCTCAACTTAGGATGTACAATATTTGTTAACTAAAAAGAGGTCTAGACTATCATAGACAAATACTCATTGTCTTCAACCATTTCGAGACCTTGTATTCCTATCAGGGCTTTCCAAAAATCTTTAAGGTGGATATCAGACAATTTAATAGCATAATATGGATAGATACTGCCATGTTGACATCCCAAGGATAAGTTTCCAAGTATGGTTCCTATTCGGGCATGCTCATATATATTGTGCATGGTATCGAAAAGTTCGGCTATACAAGGAGTGTTAAGGCCATGACGGAACAATGGTGCTAGTCGAATTCTAATCCCCCCAAAATGAAAATAGTAGAATTTCTTTTCAGCGACATATTTTTTAAACTTTCTAATTTCATCTTCAGAAAACAAATTTAAACCTACAATTTGTACCGATGGACCTTTGATTCTTATCTTGAGCTCAACTTCTTTAAAATAGGCCTTCTTAGATAATTTGAATAGCATCGGGACTGGATAAATTTCTTTGGAATTTAATGCAGGAGGGTTCCAATTTTCTAGGTCCTCAACCTTCTCATGTTCTACCAAGTCAGACTCATGGGATCTACTATCGACTTCAGATACAGATCTTCTATCAATGGTCGAAAAGGATCTTAAGAAATTGGCCATGGTGAACTCTTACAATCTATTCCAGAGATTGACTGAAGCAACTTTAATTTACTTAGCACTTATAAAACAAGATTCTTTTCAAAGGCTACCTAGCTAACTTCAAACTTTGTCTATAGATGGTATTGAAGGAATGGTATATGGCTCTGAGACCAGAAATATGGGTGATCGAAAAATAGAGAGATTTAAGAAAACTACAAAGGACTGTTGGCAAGCAAACGATAGAAAGAAAGCCTTGGTATTAGAACTTACTTCAAATCAAAGTCGAAAACCATCAACCAGCAAATCTGTGGCAGATTACTTTTCCTCAACTGAGCATGCGTGCGTAGCTATGACCTCTCTCCTCTGGTCTTCAAACTCCTTCGCCTTATAGCTCAAAGTTCTTTTGGATTAAAAGAACTGTCCTCAAGCAGGCGGCCCAGTAGGCTTCGGTATTAATCAAAAAGCATAAATACACAAAGCTTATTACAATACGAGATCTCAGAGTTCTCTGTCAAACGATGCCTTGAACTTCTGCCGATCTCTCATTTTATAGAATTTCTAATGAATCTAAGCTTAGCTAAGACATGACGCAAAAGTAGAAATAATTGAGGGTCCTATCGGTATTTCTTTACCGACGGTGTCTACTCAATATTTCCAGTACAATAATTTAGCTACAACATGTGACCACATTATCACATTGCTAGCTAAAGATTCTACCAAGGTCCCGTCAAAATCATATATGAATCACAGCCATTATCTTGATCAGAAGAATCAAGTGTTGGCTCATAATCATCAAGTATCTTTTGGTAGTGGCGTTCCATCAACCTGTTGTATTCTTCGTCGATATTTGCTATTAGGTCCTAGGCATCTGTCCATTCGTCCTATAAAATATATGTTGTTGCTTTTCCTTTGGCATCTCCATCTAACATTATCGTCTTTCAGGATGCTGCTTTTGGAGATTCTCCCTTTTCCGTATTTGTCTTTATCATGTGGAGGCCCGGTTGCTCAGGTGTGTACATGGCTTCCTGTTTCTCCCATTTGTTTAGAAAAGGTAAAGTGTTGATCTCAATATCAAGAAAAGAGTCTTTGAAAACATTTATGATGGTGGGGGATCTCTGTACCATTAATTCGATGCCACTTAAGAGTTCCCATTTGAAAATTTGAAACATATTCGTAGAACTCTCAATAGCATGCTGAACCCAAGCTCTACAGTTATTGCTCATAAAATCTTTATGCTGCCACCCTAACTCGAAAATTATTGAAGTGCAGATTCTTTTTGAAATCATTAAACTTATTATATGAATGACATTATTATTCCAATTAGGTGAAAGAACACTTATGGTGACCAAAGCCTTTTGATTAACTACAAATTTTAACACTTTGGGTTCTCCCTGTAAGTCATTCATTTTATGTAGAATCTGAATTTTTTCTTCCAGCTTTAGATTTCCAAATTCATGAAATCAACCAGCATGTTGCTTAATCATTTCTTCATTGTTGTTGGTTTCAAACTCTCCGATCCTTTCGTGACTAAAAACTTGTGCAAACAGATTGGGATCAATGCTTTCTCTTAACCTGAGACTATGGTAATCCCAAGGAGATGAAAAGGTTCTGAGATATTCCAAAACCATCAACCAACAAATCTGGGGCAGATTACTTTTCCTTAACCAAGCATGCGTGTGCAACTATGACCTCTCTCCTCGGGTCTTCAAACGTCTTCTCCTTATAGCTCAAAGTTCTTTTGGATTAAAAGAATTTTCCTCAAACAGGCGGCCCAGTAGGCTTCGATATTAATCAAAAAGCAGAAATACACAAAGCTTATTACAATACGAGATCTTAGAGTTCTCTGTCAATCGATGCCTTGAACTTCTGCTGATCTCTCTTTTAATAGACCTTCTAATGAATCTAAGCTTAGCGAAGACGTGACGCAAAAGTAGAAATAATTGAGGTCCTGTCGGTATTTCTTTCACCGATGGTGTCTACTCAATCTTTCCAGTACAATAATTTAGCTACAACATGTGACCACATTATCACATTGCTAGCTAAGGATTCTACCAAGATCCCATCGGACTCCTATCTGAATCATAGTCATCATCTTGATCAGAAGAATCATGTGCTGGCTCGTACTCATCAAGTAACTTTTGGTAGTGGCGTTCCATCAACCTGTTATATTCTTCGTCAATATCTGTTGTTGGGTCCTGGGCATTTGTCCATTCGTCTTATAAAATAAATGCTGTTGCTTTTCCTTTGGCATCTCCATCTAACATTATCGTCTTTCAGGATGTTGCTTTTCAAGATTCTCCCTTTTCCGTATTTTTCTTTATCTTGTGGAGGCCTGGTTGCTGAGGCGTGTACATGGCTTCTTGTTTCTCCCATTTGTTTAGAAAAGGTAAAGTGCTGATCTCAATATCAAGAAAAGAGTCTTTGAAAACATTTCTGATGGTGGGGGATCTCTGTACCATTAATTTGATGCCGTTTAAGAGTTTCCATTTGAAAATTTGAAACATATTTGTAGAACTCTCAATAGCATGCTGAACCCAAGCTCTACAGTTATTGCTCATAAAATCTTTATGCTGCCACCTAACTCAAAAATTATTGAAGTTCAGATTCTTTTTGAAATCATTAAACTTATTATATGAATGACATTATTATTCCAATTAGGTGAAAGAACACTTATGGTGACCAACGCCTTTTGATTAACTACAAATTTTAACTCTTTGGGTTCTCCTTGTAAGTCATTCATTTTATGTATAATTTGAATTTTTTCTTCCAGCTTTAAATTTCCAAATTCATGAAACCAACCAGCATGTTGCTTAATGATTTCTTCATTGTTGCTAGTTTCAATCTCTCTAATCCTTTCGTGACAGAAAACCGGTGTAAACGGATTGGGATCAATGCTTTCTCTTAACCTGAGACTGTGGTAATCCCAAGGAGATGAAAAGGTTCTGAGATATTGCAATGTTCTCTGAATGCAGTGTGATATTCTCGTGGTTGGCTTTTTTTTGCATAACCCATCTTTTAAATTCTAATCAACAAATCCTTCAAAGATTTCATAAGTAGGGAAAGTGTCGTTTGCTGCATAATTTTCATCAAACCTTTGTAGGAAAGAGGCTTCCAATTCTTCAAAAATATCAGGAATTTTCAAAGATAAAATGAATTTTTCTAATTCAGGTTTTATAGGAATTTCTTCAAGATCTAGGATTTAGCTCCTGTGAAAATATTTAGAGAAAAATCTACTCCCCCAATAAGTTGATAATAATTTAAGATTTTGAGGGTCCAGATTATTTTGTCAGTATATTTTCTGGACCATAGATTAGATAAACTCCTAAACCAAAGTTTTACCTTCTTGTTAGGTAAGGGGTATACCTTTACCAGTGTGTCATCTATGCCCAGAGAAGTATCGATATTCTTGGATTTCCATACTTGGAATTTTCTTATCCAAGTATTTCTTCTCAATCTCATTCCTACAACCTTTTTTATCTCTTCTGCAAGATTGCTTTCATGTGCTTCAAATATCATGAATTTATCAACAAAAGTAGAAAAACTATCATCCTGCGGACCTTTACCTAGAATGGTAAAGCATGAACTTGTACAAGTCAAGAATGCTTTATTCATGTCCCTCGTTAATGAATCTGTCAAAAAATTTTAATTACCTGGGATCCACTCAACTTCAAAGTCAAACTGTTGGAACCAAATATGCCAAGCGAGAATTCTTCCTTTTGCAATTTGTCTTGACATTTTGGCAGATAGAAAATATTGAAAATTCTTGGAGTCTATGCGTATTAAGAATTTTACAGGAGTCAGATATAATTCAAATCGTTGTATCCCATTAAATATAACCAACGTTTCCTTTTCTGCTATGAAGTAATTCTTTTGGCTAGGTGTAAATTCTCCTGAAGCATAAGCACAGAGTTTTTCTTCACCTTTTTCTTCACCCTCTTCTCTTCGTTCTAGAAAAACAGCTGCCCAAAAATCTAGAGAAGAATCAGTCTGAAGAATAAGCAAACCATCACCTGGTGGCTTAAGCTTTGGTAGGTGCTGACATTCTTCTTTCAATCGTTGCACTGCTGCTGTTGCTTCCTGTGACCATCCCTGCTTGAGATGTTTTCTAATCGGCGTTGTTTTCTCTATCATATTTGGAATATATTTGTCAAGATAATTCAAAACTCCTAAGAAGATTTGAATTGTCTTGGTATCCTTCAGTTCATCTGGAAACTGTGTCAATTTGGTTAATACATGTGGTTGCATTTGAATTGCACCATTGACTACATTAATTCCCATAAAATCTATGTTGTTTTCTCAATAAAGACATCTTTCTTTCTGGCAAGACTATACCATGTTGCTGGACTTCTTTTAAAAATATTTCTAAATGCTCTAAATGGGTATTTACATCTGGACTATGGATGAGGATGTCATCAATATATGTGACAATAAAATCATACTTATTAAAAATAAAATCCATTCTTCTCTGGAATAATGCAGGGGCGTTTTTCAAACCGAAGGGGACAACCTTCCATTGGTAAAATCCGGCTGGGAAAATAAAAGCAGTTTTATGCCGGTCCTCGAGCTGTATCTGGATCTGATAATATCCAGACTTCATGTCAAATTTACTGAATACCTTGCTATGCTGTATTTTTTGCATTATAGTCTCTGGTCTTGGCAATGGATAATTAAAGCTTTGAGTGATGGCATTGAGTGGTTTATAATTTATCACCATTTTGGGTTTACCCCTAACTATCTTTGAATGATTCCTTAGCATAAACGTTGAGCAAGAGTAATGGGACTCACTGGGCTCTATGAGCTGCATCTATAGTAGCTATTTAATCTGTCCTTTTATTTCTTGCTCATCTGAGGGAGTACATGGAATTAATTTTCCTTTGACTCCGTTGTCATGCAAGGTTATGATTTCCTGCATCGAACTTTCTGTTTCCCAAAACTGTTGTGGGTTCTCTGAGTGACTCTTTAGAAGTCTTTTTGGATATCATCTTGTTCTGTAGACCAGTTAGGATCTACACATGCCAATTGTTTTGTTTTGGATTCTGCACTCGCTTCATAAATTTGCAGGACCTCATGCTAGTCATCAGAATCTCTTAATGGCTTTCTAGCTCCTACCTTTTCTAGCTATTTTCATATCTTGCTTCTGAATTTGCAATAAACAGTCTAGGAACATAAATAGCTTCATTATTCAAATTAATAATCAACTTATCTTGGTTGATTGTTACTTGAATCACAGAATTTAGAAATGGCATGCCCAACATTAAACTAGCTGAGGGATCAAAGTGTTGTATTGCAGAGATCTTGATAATACTCCCCCCAATTTTTAAAGAAATATTGTCTACATAGTGAGTTAAACTCATTGATCCTCCAATGGTTTCTGAAACCAGTATGTTTTGCAGTGGTTTCCACAGAGATTTAAATAAAGTTGGTCTAGCCAAATTATTAGATTTGTCGGTATCAATAAATGCATCAACTGACACCCATTCATTTTTTACCTGAACTTGTATCAGGATGTAAATAAGGTTATTTGTTTTGAATATTTTTTTTAACAAAGTGTGTTCTTCTCTCTTCGAAATCTCTGGTTTTGGTAAAGTTGTAGAAGTTGTTGTTCTCTTCTTGAATGGACAAACAACATTTGTTTCTGGCAAAGGTAACACAGGGTGCTTACCTTGTTTTACTGATAATGATACTGTACTTGTAGATTCATCATCTGAGTCATCTGTTGTTTCACTCGTGACCTCAGTGTCAGTGTCATTGTCTTCTTCACTGTAGTGGTATTCTTCTGAAAAATCATCATCAGAACATGATGGACAAATATTCATTTTCTGAATATTTTCTTCTTCTTCTACATTTGATACCTCAGTTAAAATATATACATCTGAAATATCATCCTCTGAATCTACAATTGACCAGTCATCTTGAAACTCTTCTATATCTATACATGCTTTGATTTTACTAGATGAATTCTATGGGCACTTTCTTGCAAAATGTCCTTCCTTTTTACAGATGAAACAACAACTGTTGTTTTTGTGTCTTGATCTTTTCTTCAAAAATTTAAATTTACGAAAAAGCTTTCTTGGGTTAGAGACTCTCTTGGGTTTGAATCTACTATATATTTTTGTTTTCCTTTCCTTGTTGAATGGTGTCCATGGTAGCATTCTTTTGCAGACATCTGAGCTGGGTGTGATGTCATCCGCTTTCTTCTGCCAACATAAGTATTTTACTTTCTCTGTAACTCTAAATAGAAGATCAACCCAATATACTTGATCTATAATTTTATTCTCGACTTCTAGATCCTTCATAATGAGTTCTCCTAGGTTGCCTGGTAATTTTGACAAAAGTGAAATTTTCTGAGCGAAGTCATTTGAGAGGTTAGCTTTGAACACTTTAGCCATGAAGTATTTACTGAACTGATCCAGATATTTCACATCTTTCAATTCCATTCTATTAAGATCTGTTATTAGTTGATTTCTCTCATCAAAATGTTCTGGCATGAACTGTGTTTTTAATAACAATTCTAATATGGACAGTCTGGCTTCCATGACAGCTCTTCTTTCAGCTTCGGATGGTCTAATCCACCAATCATAGACTATTCCAACCATGCATTTTTTTTCTAGGACCATGATGTATATGTTATCTAATCTTGTTGTGACCTACATCTGATAGAGGGCTTCTATCCAGATCCAAATCGATTCTCTAGGATTTGAAGAATTATCTAGATCTAATATGTAGCCACTTGAATTAGAAACATACAAGTCTTCTTCAACACAAGGATATTTACTAACTTCTTTCAAAATATGTGCCTTATTCTGAGTATGTATAGATGACAAAATAAAAGAAGGGAACTTAGAGGCAGCTTGCTCAAGGGTCATGATGAGTTTTTTTGACACAAAAGGTTTATCAGTTTTATATGTCTCTCTTTCACTGGTTAATTTTCCAGTGTCTTTAGAAGTACCCTCTCCTGAACTAATTGCAGTTACTACTTCTTTAGACTCTGCTTCTTCATCTAGATCCCAAAAATTGGGTGTACTCATATCTCTGTGAAACTTAGTAATTTCCTTGGCCTTCTTCTTTTGTCTCCTCCTTCTTCTTTCTCCCTTTTCTAGCTTCTCTGACTACTACTCTTCATAGAGTAGTTTGAGATTAGCATTTATCAGATCAGTTTGTTTACCTAGATAATCTAGAACGTCTTGTGCGTCAGCACACCAAGTGGTTAAATAGTTTCCTATTTGGTAAACTTGGTCTATGTCATTTGGATTCTGAGAATTTTTTTCTAGCAATGGGGCACAGTCAGCTCTGGTAGTTGGCTGTCTGGTATTAGATGAAGAAGTACTAAATTTTGTTTTAGGTGGCCATTTTCCTCCTCTTACAAATCTTCGATTTGCATACTGAAATTCCTCTACAGGTGGAGTGGTATTGACATATGTTTTCAACATTTTATTCACAGCAAAAAATGGTTTTTCTTTTGGTATATACAACTGGTTTGTGGATAGTGGCGTACTGGTGGAAGAGCTAGCTTCTTCTGGTATGGGCATATGATTATAAAAAAATTTTCTTCCACTAATAGGTTCTTCATTTTCTGAGGCTGCTGGTAGCACATGTTTTTCTGGCATGACTATTGGTTGTGGTATCTTGGGTTTTTTAGGAATGATTCTCACACAACCATCTGACACAGACATTCTTCTTAACAAGTTATTTGAGTTATCTACAGTGGACAGAGATTTATACTGGACATACCAGTCATTAGGCAAAACTTCCTTATCGTAATGAACACCTTCTGCTAGTGCATTGTTGATTCCTACAGCAACACAATCTCTCAACACTAGATGTCTCAACTTAGGATGTACCGTATTTGTTAACTGAAAAGAGGTTTGGACTATCACAGACAAATACTCACTGTCTTTAACCATTTCGAGACCTTGTACTCCTATTAGGGCTTTCCAACAATCTTTAAGGTGGATATCAGACAAACTAATAACATAATCTGGATAGATAGTGCCATGTTGACATCCCAAGGATAAGTTTCCAAGTATGGTTCCTATTCGAGCATGTTCAGATATATTATGCCTAGTATCGAAAAGTTTGGCTTACAAGGAGTGTTAAGGCCATGACGAAACAATGGTGCTAGTCCAATTCTAATCACCCCAAAATGAAAATAGTAGAATTTCTTTTCAGCGACATATTTTTTAAACTTTATGATTTCATCTTTAGAAAACAAATTTAAACCTACAATTTGTATGGATGGACCTTTGATTCTTATCAGCTCAACTTCTTTAAGATAGGCCTTCTTAGATAATTTGAATAGCATCTGGACTGGATAAATTTATTTGGAATTTAATGCAGGAGGGTTCGAGTTTTTTGGGTCCTCAACCTTCTCATGTTCTACCAAGTCAGACTATTGGGATCTACTATCGACTTCAAATAAAGATCTTCTGTCAATGGTTTAGAAGAATCTTAAGGAATTGGCCATGGTGAACTCTTACAATCTATTCCAGAGATTGACTGAAGCAGCTTTTATTTACTTAGCACTTATAAAACAAGATGCTTTTCAAAGGCTACCTGGCTAACTTCAGACGCTCTCTATAGATGGTATTGAAGGAACGGTGTATGGCTCTGATACCTGAAATATGGGTGATAAAAAAACAGAGAGATTTAAGCATACTAAAAAGTACTGCTAGCAAGAAAATAATAGAAAGAAAGCCTTGGTATTAGAACTTACTTCAAATCAAAGTCAAAAACCATCAACCAACAAATCTAGGGCAGATTGCTTTTCCTCAACCGAGCATGCGTGTGCAACTATGACCTCTCATGTAGCAACGTGATTTCCTTGAAGTTTGATGAAATAGACCCATCCTTGTTGGTGGAGGAGCTGAGATGGAAAAATACGGAGGGCTAGAATGGTGATGCCTTGTCTATATGAGGAAGGTCTCAGAATAGAAACAAAAATAAATCCTTGAATGGGAGATCTAAATCTCCAGGAAAACTTGTAAAGGTTTGTTGGAAATGAGGAAAGGAAGGGCACTTCAAAAAGGAATCTAGATCTAAATCTCTTGAGAAAGTAAAGGGATATGATGATGCTTCTTTTGCAGAGGCAAAAACCAGCTCAGATGAAGGTGGGGATGTGTACTTGTCTTCTTCTTCAAGTACACATGTAGATCATGAGGCATGGTTGATTGACTCAGGTGCATCCTTTCACTTCACTCCCCACATGGAGTGGTTCTGCGAGTATGATAAATATGATGGTGGTGATGTTTTATTAGGATTTTAAAGGAAGGTTAGAATCGTTAGATGCATAAAAGTCAAGTTGAAGTTGCAAGGTGGAAGGATTAGAACACTTTTGGGTGTTCTGCATGTTCCTGCATTGGCCATAAATTTGATTTCTGTAAGCAAGCTAGATAATGCAGGTGTAAAAATAGTGTTCGAGAAAGATATCTGAAACATTGTTCGGGGAGCACTGGTATTGATGCAGGGAGTTCTGATTGGAACTCTGTAAAAGCTTTAGGGTGCAACAGTTCTGTGGTTCCTGAAAGTGGAGCAGAAAATATTGTGGTGTAACGAACCTCTTTGGCCTATCTCAAATTAATAGCATATTAGGCTCCCAATCCAATTTTTTTCTTGTTTTTATAGCTAAGATCTAACTATTGTCCTACTTAACATATTTATCGTGGAAATGACCAGAATTATTCTTGTTACTATACTCATTTTTTAACAGTCTAAACAACCTCATAATATCACATAATTCTTTTATTTTTATCAGATCCGTACTAGGAACCCTTAGATTCATATAAACAACTTATGTGTAGCAGAATCGTCATTGAGTGTGAAGGAATAAGCATGACATGCAACCTATAAAAACTTCTCTTTAATACACATGGGCATTAATGGAGCATTATCCAACATTGACCATGATCGCTAATGTAATTAAGCATCATCGAAGTAGTCTGACCAACCCTTGGTTCAACATTCATAACTAACTAATTAAACTATGCTTATCTGAAACAATTTCTCTACTTATTCAATTACAAGCATGATATCTTAAGTGTCCCACACGTACCAGGGTTACCACTTGATGTTAATGTAATGACTATCTTTACACTAGAATACAATATGCATAAGAAAACCATACTTTCCATAGCAGAGATAAATTTAACCATTCTAATATCTTTTCTAAATTATTTTATCTCATAGCAGGTAAGGAAACACATGCCATGCAAGTGAATCACATCAGATTAGAGAGAAAATTCATAGGCATACATTATTCATCAAACATTCTCATGAAGAAGAAATGTATGAACTCTTCTCATAAACAACTGAATGAATAACAGAGAGAAAGTAAGAATCATCATACACATTCCATGCAATCTGACACCATCTAAACCTCACTTGGGGGAGGAGCACCACCACCCAACCAAGAATCACCTCTTATTCCCCCTGAGCTGAAGATCTTGCCAAGGAACAATTGTCTTCCATTAATCGATGCACTGGGTATTTAATACCCTCTTTCATGATTTAGTTACCATTAGGGACATCCCGCTTTATGGATTTTTCCATTTGCCTAGGTCTTATCTAGAAAAGCTCATCTTTATCTCCCACGACACTTTTCCACTTAAAATCTTGCCTTTATCTCCCGCAAAGATTTTATGTCTGATGGATCTTTATCTCCCATCCATCCAATGGATATCCAATCCATCCAAGCTTATCTAGAATCACATCTAGAAGCTTATTATGAAATATTCATCTCTATCCCATTCCTCATGGGATTTGGCAAGCATCTCCTCTCTCTTGGTGCTCCACCCTCCAAGTGATTTATTTTATTAATTTATTTAATAATACATTTGATTTTCATATTAGATATCACCTAGATTTCCTCAGCTTAGGTTAGAATAGTTTAACCCACAAAGGAGGGTATCAAACCTAGCTTTCCTCATCTTAGATCTACAACCTTTAACACACAAGGGAGGATATTATAGCTAGCTTTAACTTAGCTTAGGTTTAAAATAATGTAATACACAAGGGAGGGGCGTTACATACTCCCCCCCTTAAATTTTACACCATCCTCAGTGTATCACTGAATCATATCCTCATTCACAGGTAGCTGGTTTCTAAATCAACAACTTTCATGGCTCTACCATCTGATGTAATGTTTTCAATGTGCATCTACCACAAGGAGTGCTCCCAGCGTCTCTCCTTCCATCTCAAGGAGTGCTACCAACATCTCTCCTTCCATACCTGCATGTCACACATTTTTTTTCAAATCATTTGTGAGAATTTATCGATGTAAAGTTTAATCATGATAAATATCATAATCTGTTATTATTAAAGCAACTATTGCTTATCATTAATTTTATCTGAAAAATGCATGTCCTCTGCTTTCATTCTTTCAAGCCTTTGTATTATTGTCGAACTCATGCTTCTTGCAATCACTCTGCATACAATACTTTATTTAGCATATTTTCCACATTAATATGTCTGCGAAGTTATAATAGATTATTTCACATCACAATATATATTTTCAAATACATATATTCATTTCAATTGTATGTATGCCAAACTGTGATTAACCATAATTACTTGTACTAAACTTACTTTCGTTCTTTTGGGTAACCTCCAGGTTTGTTTACCTAGCCAGACATCCATTTAATGACTACTTCATACCTACACACAAGGTATGTTATACACACTGATACACATTTCATTTTTTAGTGTTATAGAATATGTAGTCACATGGTCCCATATGTACTGTTGTACATAGTCCAACTATGGTACAACTTATAATACCATCCTCATGGTATCACCTGCATGACATATACTTTATCCACATATTTTTCCACCATGTTAGTTTCATACTAACATTCATTTTCATGGTTCATCATGTAATTAAGAAAGTTTTTTATGTCATGTGTAAATTAATTCTAGATGTCAGGTGGTTACAATATCAATCGCATATTTTTGGATTCATGCATATTTTCCTCTTAATCATACCTTATGCTTAATGTTCTAAAGTACATTTTTAACTCATAACTATTTAAGTTCAATATTCATGAGATCATTAATTCACCTCGTATGTTTTACTATTGCACTATTTATGCTTCAACACCCTGTTGACCATGCATAATTCTGTGTAATTATATATGAAAGTTTTTACTACATTCCTTGTAGGTGTAAGTGTTTATGATCTCAGGGTATTTACATGTTAGCTTATTCTTAACATTAAATAACCCTTTACCAAAAGTTGAGTTATCTGTTTATTTATTCTTGTTTTAATCATACAACATTTCCTTATGTTGTCTAGACACCTTATCAATGATAAGAGATCCTTTCAAAATTTCTTGGTACAATTTATGATATGAATTTAAAATAGATTGTTAAATATCATTTAATTAACAAGGGGTCCATACCATTTGTGCTACTTCACCAATTTCTATTGTTTGCACTCAAGGATACTTATAGGTTCTATTATAAATATCCTTCAAAAGATGCACATGTCCTGGAAATCCGTGTAAGTTAAGTTTCCCATTTAACCATACTTTCTTCCAACTGAAGAACGAGTCACATTGTAAGAAGATGCATTAATAAAAGGATTAATTTGACCACAATTTGTGGAGTTACATAGTCTTTATACTATTTATGTTATGTATTTTCATAATTATATATTATTTATTAATATAATTTTTTGTTTATATTTCTTATATTATATTTGTTGTATTATGGTATCAGAGCATAAATAAACATACACCTAAGCACAATCATATCTTTAATGACAATTTAACAAGTAATAGCATTCCCTAATGAGGAATTTAGCAGTGCCCTACATTCACATTGCTTTTTAATTGCCATATTATCTGACCTTTAATGGATGATATAATATCATTTTCTTATCAATTATGGGGCAATTAGCATACTAACTCGAATGCTTCTTAAATATTAAGATTCCTTCATGTACTATTAATATTCAACGGTTATCACAAGCATGTAAGCACAATGACTTTTTAAATCAGCATTTGGGCACAAATCCCCAACTTGGAGAAGGCATGCATCATGGTCTGCACCACACAATTTCCTTCGAGGTCCCATCTTTTAAGCAACCAACACGATTAGCTAAATTAGTATCAATGTATAGCATAGATAACTAGAACCGTAGATTATACCATACTGATTTCTCATGTACCCTGATATTATGCATGGATGTTTTTCTAGTTAACCATAGGTATCATATTTTTCGAAATGATGATTACATTTAGATTTAATACATGTCTCATCCACCCATATATGTATATCCCACAATGAGGTTATTGAAATCTGTCCCACTTTGGTATAATGTTCCCATGCCATAAGATGGCTCCATAGCCCCAAGCCACAACAACTACCTACTATGTAGCTACTCCGCCACACACATAATAATGAAATCATTCATCATACATAATCCTTAATTAGGCCATTTCATTGAGTGAAATGATTTAGTATGCCAATAACTAAAGTCTTTCACGTTCTAGTGTGTTTCAAAATAAATAATTGAAATACACTTAATGTGGCTACATACAACACATAATGACTTCGTAATAATATCTACAGCCTCATAATAATTATGTGAAGAGGGTTAACTTCAGTGCTTTAGCAATGTTCACCACTGATTACGCCAATTGTCTACTAATATTAATTTCAGTAGTTAAGCAACATTCATAATAATTAAACTTATTTAATCTTAGACATGTGGGTTTGTAGGACTCGGATGCCAAGAGTGTAACCTACATTGATGAACACCATTATTTGTTATTCTCCAGGCCATAGTTGCATATTCCCTCATACGACCACCTAAATGGAGCCTCTAATCACCCCCACCAAATCTCTCTCCACCCCATAATCTGCAACAACCTCTACCATTTTAGTTAATTGGTGTTTGGCTTTGATTTTGGGCATCGATATTTCAGGTCAAGTTGTATCCACATAACAAACCCAGACATGGCTGTTAGTGATGATTACGTTGTAATAGAATTAAAGAAAACAATACCCATACTCTTCACAAACACTGTTGTGCAAGAATGTTTAAATTTTCAATTTCCTGGAACCCCTTGTACCTTTTATCTTAGCCATTTGTGAGCATAGTCGGTTGTTGCACTGCTCTCCGCTGCGCTACTTCTCCATAAACATGGAGAAAAACTAGAACTTCCAACCAAACTGTATTTGAAATCTGCATTTTCTCCTGTATTTATGAGTATGGGAGGATAAAAAAGAAAACTGGAATACACATTATCAACGATCATAACTATTTGGGATGCAAGACTGCAACAAATTTACCCAGTTGTTTTCAATAGAGAAATATCAATTGAATGAAGTAATGAAAATCAGAAAAACAATTTAGTGTATCGTAATTCTATTTTTTTTTAAGCCGAACAAAATCTACCTAACAATACTTACCCATGCTTTCTGTGAGTATTTCTCGCACACCCACGAATAGATTTTGAATGCTTTTATGCTTTTTGTTTTTATCTCTTAGATAATATTGAGCGTTGTGTGATTTACAGATAATCCCTATTCAACTTCAAGGTGATGATGTACATTGGGATGGTCATTATCCCAAACCACTGCTTCCAATTCTGCAATCAACAAAAGGAAATAGTTACCAGCTTTTCCTTGATCCCACCAAACTTGTGATACGCATTCTGAAAGGCAGCATTCAAAAAGAAGAAATAGTAGTAGCCGAGATTTTTTTGTTGTTGTTTACACACTCCCCATAAAATGCGGTCTACAGCCACCTTATCGGTGTACATCCTAAATGAGAAACCTTCTAATCGAATTCGAAAAAGAATAGGTACTTTCCCCAGTAGCACATGGGGAATAAAATAACATGATCAGCATATCAAGTGCCCCGACACTCGCTCGAAGCTTCAGAAATGACACCTAAACGATATCCACTTCATGTTTATGTAATTATACAGTTGTTATTTATTAAAAGCAATTCCAATGGCCTCACTAACATCATATGTCTATGTTTTAATTTAGTAAAAGCCATTACAATGGCCTCATGATTATCCGTTGCCCCTGCTGTTAAGGCTTGTGTGACTCTTGTAGTTGTGCGAGCTTTTTAACTATTGTATGTGTGCATTGTCCTATGATTACATGAGGGTTCTATCACATTCAAACCCCTGGATCTACCATTTTCAAACTCAATGATATATCTAAACATGTAGTTATCTGAATGTGTTAAAAGTGATCGCTTGGCCATGCCATGCTCAGTTGTAAAACATTGCCAAGCCACCCCCTCAACATGAGCTTCTATTACTGTGCATGCATTATAGTCTCTCAACTCTAATGACGGTGCATGCTGAATACATATCTTCATTGTATATCATAAGTCATACATAAACCACCTAACCACAAGTGTTTTGGAGAATTTAGCATCTACACATAAATACCAATTCACTAGACAAGTAGTTGTGCCTAGAACAACAATTTAAAGTGTTTTATACTTTCCCTATAAGCAATAGATAAGAAGAGAGGATAGAAGGCCTACCTATAGTTCTGCTTTCCTCTCATCTCCCTTGTATCGATTCTGTCGCTCCTTCCCATACTTAAATTGCTTGAAAAGTACCATGTCAACACAAAAGAAGACGAAAACCGATCAAAGCATATGATCCATTGAATATAAATGAAAGGAATTAGAAGCAATTCATACATATAAGATTATTAAAGAACACATCATATGGAAAAATGTTCAAACACTTTATTAGATAAAATAAGGAATTACAACCATCAGTGTTTGATTCAAAGTCATTCCTCCAGCTTGGATCCCATCCACATCACATCAAAAGCAATACAAGCTTGTGGCATCACACCATTTGCTCCAAAGTCAAGTCTCATAGCAACATTATCTCCTTACAATTCAACATAATCCATCCCCTAATCACTTAGATGAGTCGTCAATTTATAGGAAGATGAATGAGGTTTTGTCATTAATGGTGACATTGAATGGCCTTCCATACATAGAATTAGTTCCATGGAGGAAGGGATGAGAGGATAGGATGATCCTTAACTCATTCCTCATCCATTTTCAAGCTCAGAGGAGTTGATAAGACAGGGAAACTTATAGATGACTCCAAAAGATAAGAATATTCCCCAAACCCTATGTGAATTTCGCTCATTCTTGCCCAACGCAGGTGAAAGGAAGCCTAAGTGCTCTACAAAGCACCCTGGTAATGGACTCAACTGCTCTGTAGTGCACCTTCATAAGGGCTTACCCACATTGGTCCCTGTAGAAGCAACTTCTAGATGCCTTCGAGTCATGACACTGTCTGGGAAGGAGGCGTTCAAAGGGTTGACTTGTTTAGGGCATGAAACAACTAGTTTTAGGGTTTGATGAGTCCTAAATCACTGATCTAAATGTTGGTATTTGATGTGCCCAAATGGATCTGTAACAGTTGCCCCCTAAAGCATAATGTCAGAAAAATGCCAATGTCGAATGAAATGCTTTACGATGTGATATGGAGGTATCAAAGTGGAAGGTGACTTGCATCAATTACAATACATATATCATGATATTTGATTTGACATGGATAGTTAAGGGAAGGCATACCCATGCTCAACTTATAAACTTTCATTACATGTACGTAAACAATCCTCTACAGATATAGACTCATGATCAGAATGACTATCATTATAAAGCCATTGTACATATGATTTAGTACTCCTGATATCATAGCCCGGATGGATGAAACTAGATCCAAGGTCTTCAATCTTGTTCAACCATTCACTCAAGTATGAGTCTAACCATGTGAATATGTGATCTGAAGTCGAACATGGAAAGACACCATCTGATTACCAACCGATGATGTAAGTTGTTAATATATGTGAGAGAAATCACCGATAATGATAATGATCCTAAAGGTACTACAGTATATGCTACATGGTGTGAATGGATGATTTGATGTCGAACACCATACAAAATGGTTTGGTCAAAGGCCATTGATGTATGCCTATCACCAAAAGCAAGAAACCTGCCATTGATGTATGCAAGCCTCAAGGCACTAAATGGGTGTTTCTAGGTCAACTTCTTGGATAATGAGTTGATGTCAACAAGAAGTGACTCATCACAGGAGGGCCTTGATGTTTCCCAAATCAACGACACAAAATGAGTGTAGTGATTTTAGAGATGGAATTTGACTAAAGACACAAGGTTCAAGAATGGCAATCTTGAAAATGAAGGTTTATGGTATTGCAAAAGATGAATTTTGACTGGATGACTTCTCTTGAACATGTCGGCAACACTAAAGTGTATTGGTAGCATTGACCCAAAACAAAGCGATGGATGGTATGATAGACGAATGGTATGATAACCATCAAGCTAATAACCCTACACAAATAGTCATGGTGATGGAGTGAAAGTGTCATGTTAAAGAGTGACCTGCTACCATAAAGTGGTTTTTCCCCTTTTCCCATTTTCCCGAGTCATTGTTGACCAATACCTCTTTATTTTTATCAAGATTGAGGAGGATAACATATGCTTGTTGTATAATTTCACCCTTCGGGCGAATCCATAGCTATTTGATGTTTTAACGAGTCTAGCGTAGATGGACAAGTTTGTCGCTATTTGATGTTTTTAACAAGTTAAACGACAAAGATAACTCGGTCCTTTTCATGTTTAGAGAGTTTGAAAAGGGACAAAAAGAAAACTCCACAAGTTCTTTCTTGTAAATTAATCTCTCAAGCCTGAAAAAGCATAAAATAATACAAGAGAGATATCTTTTCCAATCCGTTAACAAGCTGGAAAGGACAAGCACTCAACAATATTTCCATATTTAGAGAGTCTGAAAAGAGCTTAAAGAGGACTCCAAATTTGAGGAACGAGTGGTGTCTAGGGTAGCAACTGGTTCTGGCGATGTTGGAACTTCTTAAATCATGTTGATTTATGTGAAGAGGCTAGCTAATAAGACCACTCATTGCAACTGTTCCTCAAAAAGGTAAAACAACCAAGTGAAAGTGTATGGTCGGCCAAAGGGATGGTGGCGATGGGATGAAAACAACCAAGGCTCATCTCAAGAAAGAGGTTGATAAAGTGGCAATCACGAGGGTTAAAAATGGAGATGGGTTCATTTTTACACAAGCTTGAACCATATGGAACTATGCTTGGATTCAGTTTCATGTTTACACAAGCTTGAAACGAAAAAACTATGCTTGGATTCAATTTTATTTTTACACAAGCTCGAAACAAAAAACTATGCTTGAAATTGGTTTAGATGCCTCCAACATGATGAAAGGAAGAGTCCCCTGTAACCAGATGGAAGTCACTGTGGTGAAGCAAGACGATTATCCAACACTTTTTTGGCTTTGTCCAGCTAGGGACAAAGGTGAATGGGGTGATTCCCTTCACATAATCTACAGGGAAACCTAAATTTACCACGAGGTGCATGCCCCCCATGCTTCATTACATTCACCTAAATACACTACCCATGGCTATCAAGTGGATGGAATGAAGGTTCGTTTATGAGATAAAGTGAAAGATTCGACTAGGATTTTACGAGATCTAATGAAAGACTCGATTTGGAACTTTGCTCCAGGGGACTTTGTTTCATTTTTTTAATGCGATTGACACAAGACAAGGAACTATGCTCATACTACTTGTTTAATTTGTTAACGAGCTTGACACAAGACAAGGAATTATGCTCATCTTCCTTGTTTCATTTTTTAATGAGGTTGACACAAGACCAAGAACTATCCTCATCTTCCTTGTTTCATTATTTAGCGAGGTTGACACAAGACCAAGAACTATCCTCATGGGAACTATTTCATTTTTTAATGAGGTTGACACAGTAAGAAAGAACTATCCTCATATTCCTTTGATCACAACTCATAAGAGGCCATGAAGGAGAGATCTGGTTCCAATGCCCCGAGTGCATGATGTACAACATCACTGAAATGATCGCCAGTTGATGTAGATATGGAATAGGTTGCCACATAATTAACCCATGGTGTGGATAATACCATTGGTACAAAAGGACCATTTAGGGAGGATGGTTGACTAGGAGCCATATTTGGACCGGGAAATGAAAGCTGGTCAATGGTGACAATTTTGCCTTCATGTGGGAAACAAATCACTGAAAAGAGTGTTGAAACAATAGCTCCCATGTCATAAACATAGTCGCGCCCAACAAGTAAATTGTATTCTAAAGGGCTTGGACTACCATCACATTCAGATAAACAATTTTTCCTCTCAAAGTAATAGGTAACTGAGGGACGATCCCCAATGGTTGACTGGTTCCTCTGTGAAAAGCCAACATATTATGGGTAACAGGCACAAGTGGCGGTGAACCAAGAACTTGCCAAGAAGTTGAGGAAAGGATACTCATTGATTCACCTTCATCTATAATAGTGCCCGATACAAATATTACAAGCCTGTACTACAATCTGGAAAGGCACATAAGGAGGAAGACGGAATATTGCTAGTCAGTTCCAATCAAAGGAAGTGACTAGACTACTTGGAGGGGGTACCATAAAAATGGGAGAATTAACCCCTTGAGTTACGAGAGCAGGAGGATTTTCCTCCTATCTTGATGGAATAGGAGGACTGCCCCTAAGCTCATTAGAATTTGAAGAAACAAAAAGAACTTTAGTGGTATCATATTCACTCTGTTTGAGAAAGCTACGATTAACTGAAGGTGAAATTGAGTCAATTGTTACCTTGGCTTGTTGATTTGGGTCGGGTATAGACTCATAGGATTCAGTTTCAGAGAGAGTGGGTTTGATCGACGGCTGAATTGAGTCAGTCAATTCATCAACTAGTGATGGATTAAGGGAGAGTCTCCTGTAACCAGATGGAAGTCGCTACGGTGAAGTAGGACGGTTATCCAACACTTTTTTGGATTCATCCAAATAGGGACAAAGGTGAATGGAGTGATTCCCTTCACATAACCTACAAGGAAAATTAACTTTACCCTTCTTTCCATGAACTTTACTATCAGTAGTTGATGGTGTGTCACCAACATGATCTCCAGAAGTTGATGACACAAGATGATGTGAACCAGAAGACCATTCTTCTAAGATCTGAGGAATATCATGGCAATTTAGAAGAAGATGGTCTCCCACACAAAGTTTGCATGGATATCAAACTTTGGGAGGTTTGATGGATAGTTTCTCATCATATGCTGCATTCAAAACAACGGTTGCTTGGTTGCCCCTCTGCTAAATTTTCTTCTTCTTCTTCTTCTTCTTCTTCTTCTTCTTCTTCTTCTTAGCCACCTGGTTACTAGTACCAATACTTTCAGCAAGTGAAGAGGAAGAAGGGGAGGAAGAAACAACCTAGGAAGAAGGCAAAGGGTCAACTTTAGGATCAACTAGAGGTTGATTTTGTCGAGTTGGAGGTGTACTCGATTGCAGAGAAATCACGACATTTTGAACCAAGGAGGTTGAAAACAACCATATTGGCAAGCCAATGGTAAATCATGAAAGGGACAATGTAGCCATATAAGGAGCACCAATATTTCCAAAAGGAGGAAAAGGACTAGGATTCCCATCAAAAGGAATTCCTTGATCGGTGGTCTCGGGATTTGTCACCATATGTTTCAACCTAAGATCAACTAAGGAGTGAGCATGGAGGATGTTATCCATGGTCAATTAATTTTATTTTAATCAAAGTACCATAACAAATACAAAAGAGGGATGATCTAGGAAAAATGATTACCAAGTAACTGTGAACTGCAGAATACCTCTTAGCGAACCAAGAAGTACATGCAGGAAACCTCCCCGAATGCTGTGTTTGGTGTATCACAGTGTACAAGGTGGCTGATTCGGTTACCTAAGGATGGATAGAAACCTGGTGTTGTTCTCCCATATATACCCGAAAGTATGTGGAGGCCCAATCTGTATAAGCGTTGTCTAATGCAAGGCTGCACAATGAGAGCATTCCCACATACTTTACGTACTGTAACGCTGCCCTATATACCTGAAGGCACATCGATGAGCTATGATATACTTACATACATGGAATGAGGTATCACACTCAGGATGTATTGTAGACAATTTATTGACAATTGCTTTGTTTTACGATGCTAGAACGCGTCTCTAGCCTAGACCTCTAAATTTTTTCGTTAGGTGACAATGCTCCATTAGGTAAATTCAGATAAATTTTATGTTGATCTTCTTTAGGATTTTCCTTTCAAGGTTCACCACATGATGTATGTTTGAAATTCCTAAAATGCAACTAATATGATAAGCATTCTTTCCATTCAATTTAACAATGAAAATCCTTAGCTAGTAGGGATAGAGCAATTAGATTTTTGACAAAGAGAAAAGAGCACATCCAATGCAATTTCCCTAGCTATTCCTTTGAAGCATTCACAAACTACAATATGAACGATGAAAGTTTTTCTTTTCAAATTCCTTAATGTTATGATGATCAAAAAGGAAACATGCACATATAATCAATCAATCTTTCATATGAATGAAGACTTTTATGACAGTTCAAATTCGAAGGAAGAGAAGACTTTACGACGCTTTCTTTCAAGTGAAGATTAATCAATTATATCCTAACTTTGACTATAGACTGATAATGACAAAGAAAGCATTAAACATTAATCAATCAAATCAAAGTAGGGCTGGAAAAGGAGATAAAAATTTGTTCTCTGAGACATGACATTCATTTATCAATCAGAAAACAATAAAATAGAGAAAATTTGGAAACGACTCTTTCTAAAGGTGGGAAACAGATCCTAGGAGGATCGACGTAGCCCGGAGTGGGAGACAGTGCACTTCAGAGCATTGTCCCTAAGCCAGGGATGCTCTGCAGCACATTGTGTCCCTCACAAGCCTATGCTGGTGACAATAAGCCATTTCAAGAGGCAATTTGACACAGGTTTGACCAATTTTTCAATGTAAACAACTGAATTATAATCTATGAACACAAATAGAGTCTACAAGGATGTCTTAGGAAGTGGATAATTCACTAGACAAGTAGTTGTGCCTAGAACAACAGTTTAAAGTGTTTTAGATTTTCCCTATAAGAAATAGATAAGAAGAGAGGATAGAAGGCCTACCTGTAGTTCAACATTCCAATCATCTCCCTTGTATTGATTCCATCGCTCCTTCCTGTACTTAAACACTTGAAAAGTACCCTGTCAACACAATAGTAGATGAAAACCAATCAAAGCATACGATCCATTGAATATAAATGAAATGAATCAGAAGAAATTCATACATATAAGCATTATGAAAGAACACATGATATGGAAAAAGGTTCAAACACTTTATTAGATAAAAGAAGGAATTACAACCATTAGTGTCTGATTCAAAGTCATTCCTTCAGCTTGGATCCCAACCACATCACATCAAAAGCAAGACAAGCTTGTGGCATCACATCATTTGCTCCAAAGTCAAGTCTCATAGCATTATCTCCTTACAATTCAACATAACCCAGCCCCTGATCACTTAGATGAGTGGTCAATTTATAGGAAGATGAAGGAGGTTTTGTTATTAATGGTGAAATTGAATGGCCTTCCATACTTAGAATTAGTTCCATGGAGGAAGGGATGAGAGGATAGGATGATCCCTAACTCATTCCTCATCCATTTTCGAGCTCATAGGAGTTGATAAGACAAGGAAACTTCTAGATGACTCCAAAAGGTAAGAATATTTCCCAAAACCCTATGTGAATTTCTCTCATTCTCACCTAGAACAGGTGAAAGGAAGCCTAAGTGCTCTATAGAGCACCCTGATAGTGGATTCAACTGCTCTGCAGTGCACCTTCATAAGGGCTTACCTACGTTGGTCCCTCTAGAGGCAATTTTTGGATGTCTTCAAGTCATCAAACTGTCTAGGAAGGAGGCATTCAAAGGGTTGACTTGTTTAGGGCATGAAACAACTGATTTTAGGGTTTTATGAGTCCTAAATCAATGATCTGAATGTTGGGATTTGATGTGCCCAAATGGATCTGTAACAACAAGTGATGAGCATCCCCACTTATTCTCTGATTACAATCTCGTATTAGTCGATCACCCATGTATCTGCCTATGGCCTTGTCATAATATTTATTCATAAGAACACGAGTTCTCCATGGATGGAGAATTCCCATATCAAATGCACATCCTCCAGGGTAATCTGAATACACGCATGTTTGGTTCCCAAATTTATCTAAAATTTGATCTGATGTACCATTCTAGATTGAAAAACCTAACGATATTAGGCAACCACATTCTTGCCAACCTAGGATGTGGGTGAATTCAAAATTAAAAATACGCATCCTCTAGGTGCCTTGAGGTAACTTCAAAGAAATTATCAACCTGAATTTATTGTGGTCATAGGAATACACGAAAGGGTTGATGGAACGAGTAACTGGTGACAATAGAAAGTCGACTCTTCCATCTCCAGAAAATGAAATTTAATCCGACATGACCAAAATTTTACTGGCACTGAGCATGAAGGAGAATGACTATATTCTACGTTGTAATCAATTTATCAAGAGCCCTCGTGTGATGTGGGAAACGGGTGTGACGACTGCAACCTCGTGTTTTATCATTTATCCACACGTTCCCACCTCACGTTCTAGTTAAACGGGTTAAACCAACCTTGGTTTAGTTTGACCGACCAATTGTTCTAGCATCACGATGTAGTGGCAAAGGAAATCCATCAAGTTCTTTCATTGTTGTGAGATCACAAGAAGAGAAATATGTATCTAAATTGAGATCTAGGTATCAATCGAGAGACACTGAGGTATCAAGAGAGAATATGTAAGGTCTCTCGTTCATTGCTCTTCTAAAGCAAATCATGATCTCGGGTGGGTCTCGAATCATGTGTCATCTTTCCACATGGTCTAGGGTTATGTTCTTGCCTCACGGGTCCGTCTATGGTAAAAGAAATCAGAAAAATCCTAGCTTATGCTCCTTGTGTTGCTGTTCAACCATCCAAAACTACTCATTATAATAACTCCACGAGTTTTGCATGGAAACAATTTAAGCAGTTAGTTTTAAATACTTTGAAATTTAACATCTTATATACATATGTTATTAATCCTTTAATAACCATGTTTATGCTTGAATTCACTTTCTAAGAATCCTAATTTTCCTTGGTGGCCATAACTCATTATAAAATTGATGTGCTTAAATTTTGAGATAATTTTTTGGTTATTTTTTTCATTGCCTTTTAAAACCCATCAACGAAAACCCTATGGAGGTCAATGAGTCCATAGGCCTTAGTTTTTGAAACTATGGCTTTGATACCATTTGTAACGAACCTCTTTGGCCTATCCCGGATAAATAGCATATTACACTCCCAATCCAAAAATTTTCTTGTTTTTACAGTGAAGATCTAACTATTGTCCTACTTAACATATTTATCGTGGAAAGGACCAAAATTATTCATATTACTATACTCATTTCTTAATAGTCTAAACAACATCATAATATCACATCATTCTTTTATGCTTTATCGGATCTGTACTGGGAACCCTTAGATTCATATAAATAACTTATGTATAGCAGAATCATCATTGAGTATAAAGGAATAAGCATGACATGCAACCTATAAAAACTTCTCTTTAACACACATGGGCATTAATGGAGTATTATCCAACTTTGACCATGTACCACTAATATAATTAAGCAGCATCGAGGTAGTCTGACCAACCCTTGTTTCAACATGCATAACTAACTAATTAAATTATTCTTATCTAAAACAATTTCTCTACTTATTCAATTACAAGCATGATACCTTAAGTGTCCCACATGCACCAGAGTTACCACTTGATGTTAATGTAACGATTATCTTTACACTAGAATAAAACATGCATAAGAAAATCATCCTTTCCATAGCAGAGATAAATTTAACCATTCTTATATCTTTGCTAAATTATTTTATCTCATAACAGGTAAGGAAACACATACCATGCAAGTGAATCACATCAGATTAGAGAGAAACGTTATAAGCATACATTATTCATCAAACATTCTCATGAAGAAGAAATGTAAGAACTCTTCTCATAAACAAATGAATGAATAACACAGTGAGAGTAGGAATCATCATACACACATTCCACGCACCTGACACCAAGTACACTCACTTGGGGGAGGAGCACCACCACCCAGCCATGAATCACCTCTGATTGCCCTTGAGTTGAAGATCTTGCCAAGGATCAATTGTATTCCATTGATCGATGCACTGGGTATTTAATACCCTCTTTCATGATTTAGTTACCATTAGCAACATCCCACTTTATGGATTTTTCAATTTGCCCAGGTCTTATTCAGAAAAGCTCGTCTTCATCTCCCATGACGCTTTTTGACATAAAAGCTTCCCTTTATCTCCCGCAAAGCTTTTATGTCTGATGGATATTTATCTCCCATCCATCCGATGGATATCCAATCCATCCAAGCTTATCTAGAATCACATATAGAAGCTTATCACAAAATATTCATCTATATCCCATTCCTCATGGTATTTGGAAAGCATCTCCTCTCTCCTGGTGCTCCACCCTCTAAGTGATATTTTTTATTAATTTATTTAATAATACATTTGCTTTTCATATTATATATCACCTAGGTTTCCTCAGCTTAGATGTAGAATAGTTTAACCCACAAAGGAGGGTATCAAAGCTAGCTTTCCTCAACTTAGGTGTATAACCTTTAACACACAAGGGAGGATATCATACCTAGATTTAAATTAGCTTAGGTTTACAATAATGTAATACACAAGGGATGGGTGTTACAAGTGGTCTCTGGAGAAAGAAAAGACCATGCTATGGCATCAAAGACTTGGACATATTGGAGAGAAGGGTATTTGAATACTTCATAGTATTGGTATGGTAGAAGGCATATCAAATTTCTCTTTTCATTTTTATTTATGTGAAAATTGTGTATATAGGAAGCAAAATCGGGTGAGTTTTTCCTCTAGTGCTAAGAGGGAGAAAAACATATTAGAGCTTGTGCACAATGATGTTTTTGGATCTGTGTTGGTTCCATCAATGGGTAAGTTTGTGTACTATGTATCATTTATAGATGACTTCTCAAGGAATACATGGATAATATTTCCTTTATAAGAAATCTAAAATTTTCGACACATTTAACGAATTTAAGGCTCTAGTGGAAGACTAGGTAGAGAAGAAGATAAAGGTGTTGAGGATAGATAACGATCAAGAGTTTTGCAAGAAATAATTTGAAGAGTTCGGTAAGAAGTGTGGTATAGAACGACAGAGGACTACTCCATACACACCTCAACAAAATGAAGTTGCAAAAAGAATGAATAGGATGTTGATGGAAAAGGAAAAAAAACATGCTCAATGGTCTCGGGTTAGGACAATAATTCTAGGTGGCGGCAGTGGAGACTACATGTTACCTAGTCAACATATCACCTTCATCAGCATTAAAGGATAAGACTCCAAAAGAGGTATGGACTGGTAAGAAACCCTCTCTTTTACATATGAGGGTATTTGGATGTGATGCATATGTACATGTTCCAAAGGAGAAAAGAGCCAAGTTGGATAGTAAATCTAAAAGGTGCATCTTCATTGGGTATAAGGATGGTTTAAAAGGTTATAAGATTTGGAACCCAGAAACAAGGAAGGTTGTGTACAACCCTGATGTGGTGTTTAGAGAGGTGAAATATGTTATTAAACATGAGATCCTACCAAAGGAACCTGAGAAGATAGAGTTTGATCTAAAGGAGGAGGAATCAGACTCTACAGCATAAGAAGAATCAGAAGATGAAGAGCCAGAAACTCCAGCTGTGAGAAGATTAGTTCGAGAAAGAAGGTAGCCATAAATGTATAGTCTAGCTTCTTTCTGTTCAAATTTTTCTTCATCTATTACTGATAATGATCCCAAAATTGTCATGGAAGAAGTAGAGTCAGAGGATGTAAAAATCTAGAAAGAGGCCATGGTTGATGAAATGACATCTTTGCACAGAAATGAGGCTTGGAATCTGATGGAGTTTCCGGCTGGAAGGAAACCCATTAGAAGAAAATGGGTGTCTAAGAAGAATATGAATGAAAAAGGAAAGGTGGAGAAACACAAAACTCGGTTGGTAGTAAAAGGTTATTCCAAGGTGTCAGGAATTGATTTTGGTGATATTTTTTCTCTTGTTGCGAACGTAGCTTCTATTAGATTAATTTTATCTATTGATTTTGCTTCTGATTTTGAGGTAGAACAGATGGATGTGAAGGCAACATTTCTTCATGGGGATCTGGAAGAAAATATCTACATGAAGAAACCTTAAGGCTTTGCGGTGAAGGGTAAGAAAGAACTGGTATGTAGGTTAAAAACGTCATTGTATGGGTTAAAACAATCACCAAGGGTGTCGTATCTGAAATTTGATGCATATATACGGGGAAATGGCTTCACCAGAAGCAAAGAACATCATTGTGTCTATTTTAAATTAATTTGTGGCCATGCTATTTATTTGGTCTTGTATGTGGGTGATATGTTGGTGATTGGAAATAACAAAAAAATTATCTAGAAATTGAGGACCCTATTGTCCTCCAAATTCAACATGAAATATCTTGGTGCTGCAAACTATATTTTGGGCATGGAAATTAAACAAAATCAGGCAAAAATAAAGCTTTGGTTAAACCTGAGGAATTATGTTGAGAAAACACTGTAGAGGTTTAATATGGAGGATAGTAAATCGGTGAAGGTTCCTATTTGTGTCAGTGTAAATTTATCTGTTGAACAATATCCCAAGACATAAGAAGAGGAAGAGGACATGTCCCGTGTTCCATACGCACGTGCAGTTGATAGCCCTAATTTATGAAATGGTCTATACTAGATGATACATTGCACATGTAGTGGGAGTATTGAGAAGGTTTATGTCAAAACCAAGGAAGGAGCATTGGACAATAGTGAAATGGTTTTTAAGGTATTTGCATGTCACTAATGATTATGGTCTGTGATACCAAGGAAGACCAAGTTTGGATAGAGATTTAGACATCTGTGGATTTGTTGATGCAGACTGGGATGGAGATCTAGATTAGAGAAGATCTACAAGTGGGTATGTGTTTAACTTATTTGAAGGTGTAGTTAGTTTGATGATGATGTGGGAGCATCTAGGCCTAGCCAACAATGTGATGGAGTGGTCACATGTTGTGGCTAATGAAAGTTTGGAGGAAGACCTAGTTGTTTAAATTTGTATTAATTTCAAATTATGTAAGTGATTAATTTGTTGCCTAATTCTGAACAGAATTAGGAATAAATGGCAAATGATCCTCCCTACATGGAGATCAAGCCAAGTAGTCTAGTTTGTTTAGATTAGGATAGGATTTGGTTTCTAAATGTATAGTCTATTCCTTCATTTGTGGAAGGAAACTGTTATGTATGAAATATATGTAATTTCCTTTGTTTTTTGAAGAGGGAGATGAGAGAGATAGACAGGGAGAGAGGATTCGAGAGATTTGTAAGCCTATGGATAGCCTAGGAGGGGAAGGCCATTAATTAGAAGAATCAGGCAGAGAAGGGACAGAGCCTCGAATGTAGCTTGTATTTATGTTTGTACACATATAATTGAATTTGAGGATAGAACTATGTAATTGAATGCATTTCTTGTGGAGGGAAGGCCAAGAACCTATAGTGGATTTATTATGAATAACCAATGTTGCAAGTATAGCTGTATAACCGGCCCGTGGAGGCCTTGAATGCTTTTTTTTTATCTATATTCAAATGCTCTTGATGCCAGTTTGTGTTTTTCATATGTTTTGATGGAGATCTGGTGTTAAAGGATCAATTGGTAAGCGCATTCCATTGTTCTGGTATTGTAGGCGGAAAAACCCAAATACACTAAGTATCAGGCTCAAAGTGCATTTAAACAGAGAATCCAGACTTCAAATCCTTTAAACAGAGGTTTTGAATGACATCGGCTCCATAGAACCCCAAATTGGATCGGCCCTCTGTATTTCTTTGTCGCATCGCCAAAAATCTATTTATAAAGGGAAATCATGCTAAAACACTAGCAGATTCAAGTAGATGTATTTGAAAAATTATGTTTGAGAGTTTTGGGCCTTGTTGGGTCTGGCATATTATCGCATCGTTATAAGGTCTAGACCCGGGCTTTAGCGATTCGTGATTGTCGATTATGTTGCATCGGTACATCGGAGTGGAGTAAAGTGTTAAGCACCTATTGTAGTCGCCGATAGCGATTAAGCTTTATCACATCGGACCTCCGCCGAAGTCTAGCGCCGATAGTGTGGATCACTAGAACCTTAATCGCTGATATTGCAATTCATTCTAGACCGTTTGCTCAGCCAGATATGGATCAGCAGTGCTAACACATATAACTGTGTAAAAACGCGAAAAAGATTTGCTTTAGCATTTTGAAGGGTATTTCGGTTCCAAAATAGGAAAATCTATATTTAAAGCCTTTCCATAGGCTTTTCGCTTTCAATATGCATATTTGTGGGAATGAAGCTTTAAAGGGCCATTAAGGGGAAATGAATCCTGATAAGGAATATTGATTGTGGTAACCTTAGGGTTGCGTCATTTTTGGTATCAAAGAAGAATTATAATTGAATAATTGGGGATAAACAGAACAGAGAAATTCCGTGTGAAGGAACTAAAACAAAGTTATGTATTAAAGTATTTATGTAGGTAAGAGGAAGGATCAGATTCTAATCTGATAGTGGAAATCCATTCAAAGCACAAGTGACAACATAAGAAATTCTGAAGACTGCAGCAATATAGAACAAGAGAAGCTGTGAGAGAAGAACAAGATGTGTTCTTAAAAGCAGAGCAAGGAAAGCATTTTGAAGTGGCAGTGAGCCTAAAGAATCCAATAAGAGATTGGACAGAGAGGATAGCTGAAGTGTTCTCAAGAGAGACCAAGAGATTGCAGAAGCCTAGAAGGAGCAAAGGTGTTGCTCAAGAGGAGGTTCCAGATAGAGGACCGTGCTTACCAAAAGACTGAGTGAGGAGAGCTTAGTGAGGTAAGATTGCAGTAAGGAAGACTTCTTGTTGCAGAGGCTTGTTGCAAAGGAGTGAGGAGCTCATGAAGAGAGAGGAGAAGAATATCACTACTGATAATCATAACAGGGGTTCAGAAAGAAGCCACAACAGAAGGAAATATGCCAAATCAAATGGCATGAGGATGAGTCAAGAAGAGTTTGACAGAGAGAGAGCTAAGATAGATTTCTAGATTGGAATACTGATGGAGATGCTATAGAGAAGTAATGAAGAGCAGAAGCATGGTTGTACCATTAGGAGGAGAATAAGGTGGCAGAGGCTACGAGAGAAGAGAAATCAGCAAGTGAATATAGAGATAGTAGAAGAGTTGAGAAAGATTGAGCAAATATTGAGTGCTCAAGAGGAACCAAAGGAACTCAAAGAAGGAGAAGCAGAAATGGAAGTTTCCATTTGTAGACTAGAACAAAGTGAAATGTTGGGTGAAGAGGATAATGAGAGATCAACTGAAGAGCTCATGGACTATTGGCATAGTTCAGAACAATTAGAAGATGTGTTGAGAAGGGAAGCAGATGAGGCAATGAAGCCCTGTGATTTTAATTCTCATAGTTTGTGTATGTTTGTAGGATATGTAGAGGATGATGGATAGTCTGGTGAAACTGTCACAAACAAGAATGAAGCTCTTGAGTATGATGGAGAATGCCTTTTAGAGGTAGAAGGTGCTAATTTATTGCAGCAGAAGGAGTTCATAGATGAAATCTTGTTTGGTGTGAAATAGTCAGATGAAGTTGATATGGACTAGAAATCTAATGACAATGCCATAGTGGTGTTACAAGAAGGTAAACAAATGCATTTGTTTAATGAAATTGATGAAAGAAGCTTGCAGTGTGATAGTGAAAAAATAGAATAACTCAGGAGCATTGCGAGGAAAAGAATGAAGCTGGGAATGGAAGTTTTGATGAACTACTGGAGAGATTTCACAAGGAATTAGAATTATTGGAAAGATTGCTCAAGGAACTTGAAGAAGAAATGAAGCTTTCAGAACCTGATAAAGAGGAGATTATGGTTACTATGCATGATAAGGATGAAATGTCTCTAACATTTATAGAGTTAAGTAAATGTTTAGACTCTTCAGTTAATGATGTGACTATAGGTGTGGAAGACAACATTAATAAATATGATGTTGAAATCAGAGAAATTGAGCAGATATTATTTGAAGGTCAGATGAAGGATCAGGAGCAACAAGGAAGTTATGTCATCAGAGACATGAAGGAGACATAAGTATTAATCCAACAAGATGAAGATGGAAGGAACCAAAAATTTGGAAGGGATGATCAACAACAAGAGAATGAATTTGAGGAAGGCATTAGATTGTAGAAGTATAGCAACTGGCAGCAGCATAATGAAGAAAAATAGATTAGTTTGGCAATACAAAGAAAGACAAGTGAAGAAAAATAGATTAGTTTTCCCAAAATTCTACTTGGAGTACGTGTCCCAGGAACTTGATCTTATTTTATTTACATAGAAAATCAACTAGGGGATGTGAGAGAAGGCATGGACAAATTTTTAAAAGGGGGAATAAGAAGATAAACTTTCTCCAAGAAGCCTAGAGAGGCAGTTGGATGTTGAAAGGGGGGAAGAAGGTGAAATGGAATCTATTGCAAATGAGTTTGAATCACAACATGAATACTTCATTAGTGAAAGAAGAACTCGAGTTTGTTGAGTATGGTGGACTAGCAGTTCACTTTATTGAGAAGTGTAGCAAGAAAGTCTCAATTTGACTTTGGCTTTGTAAAATTGAGAAAATTTGAATTTCCACATCAACAAACAACTTGGAGGTAGTTATGTGAGGTGACATGGCTCTTGTCACTTAGTTAGATTAGTAAATTCGAGTTAGAGGGTATAGAGTTCAGTTATGCATGTGTGATTGCTTATTTATAGCAATCCAGTTTAGTTATTTCCATCTCTATTCAGTTAAATTATTTCTAGCTATTGATAGAACTAGTTGGAGTTGAGTTGTGCAATGGGAAAATAGTCTCACTCGATTATCATCTAGTTAACTAATCAATCAACAAAAAATGGCTAGTGGATGCCGAGTATTCGAGTTCGCTAGTTGTGGTGGATACTCTAAAGTAGTGTAACATCATTTGTAGACTAGTCTTGAGTGTATAGTTGTTGCACGTAGTTAGATATCTAACCTTAGGAACTTCACACTCAAATAGATGAAAATTCCTAAGAAATAGGGGTCAAATTCTTCAAGATTTACAGAAGGAAATAGGAGTTCAAGAAGAGGTTTAAATTGACTAAGTCGGGGCCATAGCTTCTCAATTGAGTAGAGAGAAAGGTTATTCACTCAAAGGTTGAGCTCAGAGTGAGAAAGAAATTGTAATGCATTCTCTATCCATAAAATTAGAAAAATCAAGCTTAAAGGGTTTTTACCAATTGGTTTCCCCTAGATAAATTTTTGTACTTTTGTATCTCATGGATTCATGTTTGCGGATGTTGTTCTAAATTGTGAATTAATTTTTATAGATCAGTAGAGTAGAATTGTGTCTCTTGATTTAGATTTTATTTCTTGAGTAGTTGCAATTATATCGATGTATTTCTACATGGTATAATAGGAGGATTCACATTAATTTGAATTTGCAGCTTTAGTGTAGCAAGATCTCTTAAGAGTTGGGAGAATGGCCTTCAAAGGATTGAGATTATAGTATGCCTTGGAAGACAACTCAAATTTCATTGCCTCAAAGGATTGCATGGAGGTAGTTCTTGATGAAAATAGATTGATGCAACATGTCAAGAAAAATGTTTCAAAACCAAGACCAGATGATTCTTAGAACCTAGCCCAATGGAAGAAAGATGTATTCAAGGCAAGGAGAATAATATTGGAGGGAGTGTGAGAACACATCCTCTCAAATATCCATGGGAAAGAAACTCCTTTTGCAATGTGGAAGTCAGTTACACAACTGTTCGAGAATAATAGTGACCATAGAAAAATGGCCCTAAAAGAAAAACTTTGAAACATCAAGATGCAAAATAATTATAATATCTTGTAGTAACTCACTAGGTTTACAAAAGTTCATGATGAGCTTAGAGGGGTTAGTGTGAATGCTGCAGAAGATAACCTAGTGAGCCTAACTCTTCTAGGTCTTACCAAAAGCTTTCATAGCTACTAGGACTTGGTGAATGAGAGGGAGAAATTACCAAATTGGGAGCAATTATTGTCTGATTTAGTACAATAAGGAATCAGGTAAGATACCAGAGATGGAAGTTCATCCAAGGGAGAGGATGAAGAAAAATTTCATTGGTTGGCAAGGGAAATAAAGGAAAAGAGAAGACATATCAAACCAAACCATAATCTAGCCAAGGGGGAAAGAAGAAAGACTTGTCCAAAGTAAAATGCTTCAGTTGTCATGAATTTGGGCACTATGCAACAATGTGTCCACACAAAAGGTCTAACAAGAGGAACTCAGGAGGAGAAATAGGTGAAGCGTTAGCTTCAAAGTTTGAGTTAGAATTCACCCTGATCATATGCATGGAAAACACTGTGATGAGGAGTGTTTGGTACTTATATTCAGGGGCCTTGTTCCACATGACAGGGTGTAAAGATTTTTTGAGTGACCTGGAGGAGAAAGATCTCTAGATGCATATTCAGCTCAGGGATGATGGAAGGTACAATGCTAGTGGGATTGGTACAGTAACCTTTAAGAGGGAGTCAAGATACCCTCTTCACCTCAAAGATGTCATGTTTGTAACAGGCCTGAAGAAGAACCTCATATCTATATGAATTTTGGAAGATCGTGGGCCAAGGCTATGATGTAATCTTCAGTAAAGGTAAAGCATCTTTTAGGCACATAGCTATTGGGAAGGTGAAGCAAATCGAGGTTCGTGTGAAGAACATGTATAAACTTGATGTTGAAGATTGTGTTGCATTAAGAAGTAAGGTAGAGAAAGTGCACAGTTGCAATGTTGGTGAGCTCTTGCATAGGAGATTGGGCCATTTGTATCATGGCGCCTTAACAATTATGCAACAAATCACCACTACCCTCCCTAAAGGATCACTTAAGCAACAATATGTCTACAAGGGTCGTACCTTAGGGAAGTGTGTGAAATCCACATTCCATGATCGAGACAACAAAACACATGCAGTCTTGGAAAGGATCCACTTTGATGTTTGTGGACCATTCAAGACAAACTCCACTTCCAAACATAAGTACTATGTTATTTTTATTAATGATTTCTCGAGGAAGTGTTGGATCTTCTTCATGTGAAAGAAGGATTATACATTCCTAAATTTTGTAGAATTCAAGGAACCAGTTGAGAGACTGATAAGAAGGTGAATGTTCTCAAACTGACAATGCAAGTGAGTACGTTTTGAATGACTTCAAGTATTTTTGTGCAAAAGAAGGCATTCGAAGAGAGTTCACAATAACTCACAACCCACAACTAAATGGGGTAGCTGATAGAAAGAAATGGAAGATTATGGGAGTTGTGAGAGCTATGCTACATGACCAAGCATTGCCACTACATTTATGGGTAGAGGCATGTAACACAACAATCTACTTGCAAAATTGGAGTCCTCATTGGATTATTTGTATGATTACATCGAAGGAGGTTTCCTCGAGGAGAAAGTCGGATGTGTCTCACTTCCAAACCTTTGGCACCATTGTTTACTGCCATGTCTCCAAATATTCAAGGAAGAAACTTGAGCTAACAATAGAGTTAGAAATATTTGTGGGTTACAAAGAGACTCCACACAATTACCAGTTGTACTTACCTTCCCTCAGAGTGATATTTGTGCGAAGGGATGTAAAGGTTGATTAAGATAAAGAAATGAGATGCTCTCTTAAGAGGAACCTTCAGATCCCACCAGAACATGAGATTTTAGCTCTCAAGGAGGAGCTGTAGGGTTCACAAATGGAGGATCAGAGAGGAGGCAAAGTGGAGACATCCACTCAAGCAAAACCATCCAGAGAGGGTAGGAAAATAACCAGGGAAGCTAATATATTGGTGAAGGATGTGAGGGAGAATGTGGGAGCTTCTTCAAATTCGTATAGACAAAGTAGGTCACTTGAGAGGTGCACTTGCTACATGGCTCTAATGACTGAGCTTGTAGAGACCGAGCCATCCTATTTTTAGGAAGAAGTTGAGAAATAAGTTTGGGTTGATATAATGGTGGAAGAATATGAATCCATCATGAATAATAGTGTTTGGGAAGTGGTCTCAAAACCATCAGATAAATCAGTTTTGGGTTCAAGATGGATCTTCAACGTTAAGCATGCAAAAAACAAAAGCATAGACGCATAAAAGGCCATATATTTGGCCAAACGATTCTCTCAATTTGAGGGAATTGACTATGAGTAAACATTTTCTCCCATAGCAAGGTATTCATTCATTATACAAATTCTTGCACTGGCTACGTATATGGGGTGGAATATCCACCAGATGGATGTAAAAACAACATTTCTCAACGTGGTTAATGAGGAGGAAGTGTACATTGAGAAACCAGAAGGTTTTGAGACATCTGATTGGGAGTATCATGTGTGCAGACTCAAGCAAGTATTGTACGGTCTAAAACAGGCACCCCGAGCTTGGTACACTCAGATTGACAATTATATCACTTGATTTGGCTTCATCAAAAGTGAAGCGAATGCGGACATCTATCATATTTTGGTATAAGGTAAATTGATTATCATTTTTTTATATGTTGATGATTTAATATTGACAGGTGATGAGAAGTTGATCAGATCTTGCAAGGAGGACCTTGCAAGGGTATTTGAGATGAAAGAAATGGGTGTCATGCACTACTTCCTTGGGCTAGAAGTATGGAAAGGTGATGGGGAATTGTTTGTGTCTCAAGGAAAGTATGCCGCGAAGATACTGTAGAGATTTGAGATGGAGAGTTGTAAGCCCATGGAGACATATCTAATGAGAATCTAGAGAAAGGAGAATTCCACTTTAGGTGAAGAGGTTGATGCTATCATTTATGGGTAACTAGTGGGTTCATTGATATATCTTGTGAACACATGATAGGGTATGTGCTATGTAGTCAACTAGTTGAGCCAAGATATGGTTAGGTAAACCAAATTGTATTGGAAGGCATCAAAGCATGCCTTACGGTACTTGAGAGGCACTACCTAGTTTGGATTATGGTATAGATGGATAGAGGGAGTGAAGCTTTGTGGCTTCACAAAAATATATTAGAAGGGAAGTCCATTCTACCAAAAGAGTACATCAAGTGAAATGTTCAATGTTGGGTCCACAAAATTTCCTGGCACAACATGAAGTAGAGGTCTCTGGTGCTTAGGTCAACAAAATATGGATACATGGCTACAATTCAAGTAATGTGTGAGGCAATATGGATTAAAAAGATACTTGTAGGACTTCTTGGTCACGAGATGGATCCAACTATGATTTATTGTGATAATCAGATTTGCATTAAGCTCTCTAAAAATATGGTATTTCACGATCAATCCAATGATATAGATATCCGGTATCATAATTTATGGGATTGTGTGCAGAGGAGGATAATGATGCTACAATGCATTCCAACAAAAGAACAAGATTTTGACATCTTGAAAAAGGATCTTTCAATAGAGAAGTTTGAATTCCATAGGTGCAGGATAGGGGTGGTTGATAATCCCTTTCTTACAAAGAGGGAGTGTTGAGAGGTGTAGCAAGAAAGTCTCAATTGACTTTGCCTTGGTGAAATTAAGAAAATTTGAATTTCAACATGAGAAGATGACTTGGAGGTAGTTAATTAAGGTGACATGGCTCTTGTCACTCATTTAGCTCAGTAAATTCAAGTTAGAGGGTTTTTAGTTCATTCATGCATGTGTGATTGCTAATTTGTAGCAATCTAGTTCAATTATTTCCAGTTGTATTTAGTTAAACTAGTTCTAACCATTTATAAAACTATTTGGAGGTTAATTGTGCAATGGGGAAACAATCTAACTTAGTGATCATCAAGTTAATTGATCAATCAACCAAAAATAGCCAGTCCATGTAGAGAACAAGTTCCTCAACTGTGGTGGAGATTCCAAGGCAGTTTAAAATCATTTTTAGACTAGTCTTGAGTGTACAAGTGTTGCATTTAGTTAGATTTCCAACCTTGGGAATTGCACAATCAATTGGAGGAAAAATCCTAGAAAAAAGGGACTTAATTCCTCAATATTTGTCCAAGGAAATAGGGCCTCAAGTAAAGTAAGAAATTGACTAATTCTGGGTTAGAGCTTCTCAATTGAGAAGATAGAAAAGTTATTCACTTGCAGGTTGAGCTTAGGGTGAGCAAGAAATTGTAATACATTCTCTATTCATCTGATTAATGCAAGAAGGATTAAGGGGTTTTTACCAGTTGGTTTCCCCAAGATAAATCCGTGTACTTGTTTATGTGATTGATGTAGATTTGTGAATATTTTTCTTAATTGTGAATTAACTTCTATAGGGAAATAGTGTAGAATTGTGTCCCTTGATTTAGATTAAATTTCTTGAGCAGATGCAATTCTATCACCATATTTCTACACACTTCAGTGAACCAAAGCAAGGATAAGTCCTAGGAGAGGATGATGAATATGATAAAATGAAGATGTTCTTAGTTCAGTACAAGGAAATAATTTCAACAACATCAAATGAGGAGGAGTAAGAAATAAATATATTTCTCGCTAACTATTTGCATGAATTTCAATTTGCAGGTATTGAGTACCATGGAGCTAAGCAAGTGCCTGATATTATGGAGGAACATGAACCTAAAAATAAGCTCATTTACAATGATAAATAGAAGAAAATGGAATCTATTTCAAAAGATGGATAACCTCAAGTAACTATCACATAGGAAGGAGATACAAAGTTATCTCATGAAGATAGTGTGGATGAAGACCATGAAGAAGCTCATGCCAAATATCTTCAAGCGTATGAGAGAAAGAGTAATCTTAGAGGTATAATCGATTGGTTATATATTTTCTTATTGAGTGTTTATTGGGTCATTTTTGAAAATATTTTGTCATGGGTTGAAGACCAATGGAAAGTCAGCAAAGAGAATAAACAATGTGTTTTACAGATTTGTGGATTGGTTCAATATGAAGATAATGGACGGAGATCTATTGAGAAGCCCTCAATATAGTGAAATTTAGCTAATCCACAAGAGGTCAGATGAGCCCAAGGACAAGAAGACAACCAAGATATTGTTGTTGATAAAGATGAGACACCACTATCTCATGCAATCAAGGAGAGAAAAAAGTTTGATTATGAAGCCAATTATGAAGCGGAGTACATACAAGTACCTCAAGGAGGGGCATATAAAGGCACATGTGAGAAGGCTTATGTAGATAAAGCCATGGTCCCATGGAGAAATGACAAGAGTGTCATCCAAGAAGTTGCAGGAGATAGTGAAATGGTTTAAGGAGGATCTCATTTGCTTGATGAGACAATGACCGATACCTTTGCAATAGTTAGTCAGAAGAGATAAAACATTTTCCATAACATGTTTTTTGTACGTATAGGTGTTACCATAGTTCAAAATTTTGTGAATAGGAGCAGGTAGCCTTTCATAATGCTAATATGATATCTGGCATGCAACCATGTACTGTGGAGATGAGTGAAGAAAATGTTGGCATTCTGATGCATGCATTGTCCTTGATGGCAACTCACTTATAACATAAGTGATTGTCCTTGATAGAAACCTACCTAATGAGTTATCCTTGATGACAACCTGTCTGATGAATGGACTACTTGATAAAGGTATAAACAAGATGTGACCGAATGCATGGTAGTTGTGTTTACACATGTGACAAAATGCATTGTAGTTGTGTTTACAGATGTGACAAAATGCAAGGAAGTTCATAGGAATCAAGTTAGTAGTGATGTATGATGGAAAATCACATTATAACAGGTCTATTCAGAGGCAACTGAGTAATGGTACAGAAGAACAAGATGTTGGGACAAAATTTTATAGATCAGAATAAAAAAAAATGAGGAAAGAGAATGGTTTAAGTTGTATACGATATTTACCCTAGTCCAAGTAGCGTATACACACGAGTACACAAAATAAAAGAAGCATATATGTACGCACTTAGTTTCTCAGAAAGAAAAGTGTGTATGGGATGGAAAATTAAGGTTAAAGAATACCAGGGGTTCCTACCATGGTATTGACCCATCATAATGAGAGCGACAAAGAATATTGATCCCGTCAAAGAATACCATCGGCATAACCATGGCTTTGACTCGAGGTATTGAGAAAGGCTAAAACTATATAAGGAGGTGAAGATAAAAGTGTGGAAAATGTGCTAGTAACAAAAATCTTATTAAAAATTAGATCAAAAGAAAATAGGAATGTTATGGGTTATTGATGCTTCTCTTGATCTGAACTAAGTGTGCACCTGAGTGCTTAACGATGGATGAGATCTAATAGATCTGAATTAACTATGCATTAATGAAGGATTAGGATCATAAGACCTAAAATGACTTATCATTGTATGATCAGATAATGGATAGTGTATATTTGATTGCTAACGCATGTTTTATCCTTTATATGCTATGATATGGGTATATATGAAGTCTTGAAAAATTTCAAAGTTGCAAGTCATTATTTGCAGATCTATTATAGGTTCAACTTCATGAATGCACGTATACATGTTGGTTCGACACTTCCAAGTTGCGTATGCAAAGGGAGGGCGTATTTTTCATAAATGAATGATCTATCTGCCTAGTGCTGCTATTTTATTGTTTTTTTCAATGATGTCTGCTGGCATTATGATACAGGTATGATACAGGCGTTGTCCTTGATGGCAACTCACTAAGATGACAGATCATAGTACAACTAGTAAATAGAAAAGAATTAACGATTAGAGAGGTATACGCAGGTTCACTGTGACAAAGAAGAATATACACGCGGGTTCACCATATAACAAGTCGCATATATGTACACACACACTTTCACAGAAGGAAAGGCGTGTACATGTTGGAAATCTAAGTTTTGGTCCGTGGTATTTCGTCCATGGTATTTTGGTATTGGTCCATGGTATTTCGTTCGAAGTGTTGATCCCAAGTATTGTTTCTACATGGTTTTGGACCATGGTATTGAGAGATGCCTAAACCTATAAAAGGAGAAGAAGATCATTAGGCCAATGTGCAAGTGTGCAAGTGATGAATATTTGATGAAGTGTGAGATCTAGTATGAGGGTTATGGGTTTGTGATGCTTTGCTAGATTTGAACCAAGGAGGCAACTATGCAGTTGATGAAGGTTGATGGACCAAGATCATGAAGACTAAAATGCATTATCATTATATGGTATGATCATGAATAGATCTGAAAACTGATGCATGTCTTATCCTTTATATCTTATGTTCTGGGTATATCTGAAGTTGAAAATTACAGCAAAGGTATAAGTAATTATTTTCGGATTTGTACGTAGGTTCCCTCTAGTAAAAGTGCGTATACATGCTAGTTCGACACAGTCAAGTAGCGTATACATTATGAGATTTCATATTTGAGGTTGTTGTTGGTTCTAGTGGTTGTTGCAGAGTTCTGGCCTCTACTCTATGTTTTGGTGATTGTGGTCTGATGACAGGGTTTCAGTAATTCAGTTGTTCGGTGATTTAGAGTTGATGGTTGTACTGCAGTGGTGATTGTTTTGTATTTATGGATCTAGTCTGAAAATTTATGAAATGTGGTCCCTGGAAGAAAAGAGAAGGTTGTAGCCTTCTGTAGTTCAGCACCTACGTTCTAGTACATCAACTAGTACAAGAGTTAGGGGGTTGTAACTCCCTTCTACTAGTAGATGGAGAATGAGAGAAGGTTGTAGCCTTCTGCAGGTGGGTGCTGTTATCACTCAGGTTGTCCCTAGGCTCCTGTAGGGATACGGCCGAGGTAACCACAAACCAATCTTTGCACTGTAGGTTCTAGCCCACCTACAATCAGAGAGGGCTCTCTCTTAATGATTTAACTTTGTTGATGATTTTTAAGCTAGCTTCTTGGTTCAGGGGTTTTGTTTGGGTTTGGATGGAAGGTAAATGCTTTCAGGCAGAGAGGAAATTCATGAAGTGATAAGTTTCAAACCATTGGGCATGGAGTCATGGGTTAAGATTACTAGTGCGTTTTCTTGGTCATAAGAGAAATATGGAGAAGGATAGCTGCACATAACACAATCTTCAAACTGAAGGATGAATGATATGTAAGGAATCAGAGGCACTTAAGAATCTGTCACTCAGCTTAACAGAGGGAAGGATGATCTCTATCTAGGGGCAATGAAGAATCCCTGGAAAACAGTCACGCATGAGAAGGTTAAGGCAAACATGAGCCATGCGGAATTCATATTTATGCCTAAAAAGAGGAAAACATAAAGAAACAACAGAAATTGATCATAGAGCGTATTCAAACAAATTCTAAGCTATTCTTCTTTTCTGCTGTTTAGATGGTAACTTATGAAATGGAAAATAGAGGTAAGAAGCACTTATTGAATTATGTAACAACACAAGAATTCCATAATCACTCTTCAACCGGTAAACACAATGAACAATCCATTCTCCAAAGCTCATAAGAAGTCTTTGATTATAGAAACTATCAGGTATTACAGTGCGAGTCTCTCCTAGAGCAAAATCAGCTAAAGATAGTTTGCTGACCTCCAACCACCCAACCCCCTAATACAGTATTGAGGGTTGTATATATAAGCAAAATATCTGAGGTCATTTATTACAATCGACCTAAAACAGGTCTGCAAAAAGAGCTTTTATAAACCTAAAATTGTGCCAAAATTAAATGCAGGTAAATATCTATTGAACTGTGTCAGAGGTAGCTGGATCAAAAAGAGTGTAATGTGGCCTTTGGAGGTTCGATGCAGTACTGCTGGAATAACTAGGCTTTGGGACTTGCAGCTCTGTTCTGGTGTGAGTTAAATGTGCAATAACCATGATTTGAGAGTTCTGAGTGGCCTCGCCCTTTTCTTTGACTTTGCTGGAAGGTATTTAATTTTCACCTACTTTGGGCCGCTGTTAAGATCTTCGCTGATACTCTTTGCCACTACATTTATGGTCTCCGCCACTTTCTGATACTCTTTGACATGATTTCTTTCTGAAAATATGATTTGATACTCTTTAATCTTTGTCTGTGGTCTCTTTCTGTCTTCGAATCGGTTTAATTGGGGAAAATCGGGCAATTTCGGGCTTTTTCGGTGCAAAACGGGCCAAGGAATCAAAATATTCCCTAAATATTCCCCAATATCACTCATTTCCCATAGCGATGCATGATTAGCGCTTCGCGCTAATCGTGCAGCGAAAACTTCCTCCGTTTCTTGTTCCGGAGCTCCGAAGCTCGACTTTTGCTCTTGCGCGTTTTTCCTTTCCTTTGGCTGCTGACGTCAGCTGTACGGCGGATGACGTCAACCAGGTGACGTGGCAGGGTGACTCATATGTTACTGTGATATGATAAACTTCTTCCGATGCGATCGCAATATCGCATCGGCAGGGAACGAGAAGGTGTTTATTTTGGAAATGCGATGTTTGCGACTGTCGATCGCTGATATCGTGATATCGCATCGGGAAACAAACGAGGGGGCACACCTATGTGGTAAAAAATATTGCGATATGGCGATGCGAGATGGCTCACTAGGACCTGAAGGGTGTTAAGGAAATCGGCAAGGGTTTATTGCGATCGGAAGGAGTGAGTATATGCATTTGAAGAGTATTTGAGGCCTCGAAAGGGGTCCGATAACCTGAAGAGGAATTTTATGCATTGGAAGGAGTCCAGTGCATTAGAAGATGGTTTGAACGGGCAGCATGAGGGTTCTTTCCAAGTTTCAGATAAACTGAGCAATTCCCGGGGGTACTTATGGTTATTTTTCAACCAGGGGGAGGGGATATTTACATAAGGGGATTTAACTTCATAGTTCTAGTAGGGGGATGGGGAAAATATAGGGAGTTAAATAATAATGTCAGTAGTTAATATGGAGATGGTAAGAAAGCGCTAAGTTTCAAAGATCTTAGGCTTCGAAGGGGAGATAGAACCTTATAGAGAAAGTATGGATCCTCCTTGAGTGAAGCAGATCTTCATCCAGGCTAAATGACATGGAAAATGATGAAACTAAGAGATGTCAAGCAGATCTTGACCCCTTTTTTGGGAAGTTAGTGAATGATTAGGGGAATGGAAAGAAAGGGAAGTTAATTATGTCTGATTTGAGCTTCTTCACATGAACTGCCTGATGACTGTGACCTGGATGGATGTAACGCTTGAAAAATGTGGAGTTGATCCCAAATCAACCTTCATCAACCTCAAACTACCTACCCAGCTTACTTTTCCTAACATGTTTTCTTCTTTCTGGTTCGGGTGCACTTAGACTTGCAGACCCAACATTTCAATTTTTCTTCGTTTTTATGCTTTCCTATCTACACACTACCCTTATTTCTTCCAAGGGCCCAGATTAAGTAGTTGGGATCCTTTGATTCTCTACCTATCCAAGAATCTACCAAGATTAAGCTGTTTGGACAGATTTTCATTCTCTATATTCTAAAACAGGAAATTGAAACCTAGGGAGACCAAGATTAGGCTGTTTGGACCTCCCTTTAACTGAGACTTGTACAAAAACGAAGTAAATCTTCAAATAAGCCTGCAGAAGATGGACTTTGAGTAGCCTTCTTTCCTTGGTGACTGTTTAGCAAATATGGAGCATTGCAGCATGCAAAGTATGACATATTTGGTCTGTAAAAATGTCAGTCATGAAATATGAGTAACCTGCTGCAGCAGGAGGCTAACAGTGGCTCCACTTGGGGATGGCTTTTCCTTGTGAAAAGTCAAGAACAACAGGTCAGATTTCCTTGATTCTTCTGTTATTGCTCTGCTTTGAATGTCTTCATTCTGACTCTTGGATTGATTTGAACCTTTGGATTGGTAACAGTACTTTCCCTTAACTGTTTTGCTATTAAACTGTGAAGCACTGCCTGCTTTTTTCTGCGTGCTTTAGCAACCTGAATTATTGCAAAAATAAAATCAAAACGCTGATATATACAAACATTCTATGTATAGAATATAATTCCCCCTGCTCTTTTCAATCAAAAGGATCATTGTAGTGCTTTAGCATTCGGCCATTGACAGGGCCTTCTTCAGCTGTGCTGCCATCTGGAGATCTGAGAAAATAGGTATTATTGCCTTGCACAACACTGATGATGTATGGACCTTTCCAGAGAAAATCGAATTTTGCATGTTTGCCCTTGTCCTCTCTTCGTGAATCCCATCTTAGAGCTTTGCTGCCCACCCATAAATCTTCTGCTTTGGTTTTCTTATCAAACATCCTTTTGAGCCTTTCTTGCAGCATTTGAGCTCTATCAAAGACTTGCTCTCTGGTTTGCTGAAGATGAATGGTTTGATTAATTCTTCTCTGCATGTCATTTGGTTCAGCCTGAATCTCCTGTAACAATTTAATAGTAGGAATGCCCAAAGATGAAGGAAATTTAGCTTCCATGCCATATACTAATTCATAAGGGCTCATCCTAATGGATTTCTTGGTGGAAAGTCTGTCTGCCCACAGAGCATTTGTGAGCTTCTTATGCCAGTTCTTTTTGTTTTCCTCCAGTAATTTCTTTATGATATTGATGAGGCTTTTGTTGGAAGATTCGGCCAATCCATTACCTTGAGGGTAGTAAGCTGTGGAGTGGCCTAAGGTAATGTGGTATTTATGGCAGAAATTGATCATCTTTTTGGATTTGAAAGCAGCAACGTTGTCAGTGATCATCTTCTCAGGGCAGCCGAATCTAGAAAGGATATTGCTCTCAAGGAATTGGATAATGGTGGACTCGTTGGCTTGCCTACATGGGATGGCTTCAATCCACTTGGTAAAATAATCGGTGGCTGTTAGAATCCACTTGTGTTGGCCTGAGGAAGAGGGATGAATTTCTCCAATGAAGTCAAGACCCCATTGTTGAAAAGGTTTCTCGGTTGAAATGGGCTTAAGTGGTAAGGGCAGTAGTTTTCTTTTCCCTTCAAATATTTGGCATTTGTGACATGAGACAACAAAATTTTTTACATTTGCAAATAGAGAGGGCCAGTAATAACCAGCCCTTATGATCTTGTCAGCAGTGAACTTCCAGTATAAGTGTCCTCCACAGTCCCCTGCATGGAATTCTTTCATGATGTCGTTAGTTTCATTCATAGTTAAACAATTAAGAAAAATACCTTCATGATTTTTCCAAAACAAAGCACCATCTATGACACAAAATTTTGATGATTTCATCCTTAAAAATATTTTCTTGGTTCTGGACAATCCTAGGGGAGCGCACAGGTTTAATAATACAAAGCAAATATTAGCATAACATGGGGATTGCAGGAAGGTTTCACTAATTTGTGGAGTCGCCAGCTCCGGTTCATTGTCCAGTTGATTAATGTCTAAGGCTTGGAAGTTTGTTTCGGACATCAGTTTGGCTAAACCTTGTCCTTTTATCAGCTTGGTGGGTTTTACTTCAATGTCGTATTCCAGGATGCTGGAAATCCACTTGCCTCTTTTGCCTTCTAGTCCCTCTTGAGTTAATATATCCTTTACAACAATGTTAGGGACATAGCAATCACGTGGGAGTAGAGGATGTAAATTCTGAACTCTTTAATGGATTTGACCAGGGCATAAGCCTGCTTCTCCATAATTTGATATTTCAAGGGCGCATCTCTCAAAGCTCGGCTAAAGAAAGCAATTGGCTTTTCATTGACTTGGTCATCTTTTTGCAGAAGGACAACAACTATAGTGTATTTAGATGCAAAGGAAAAAATGATAAAGACTTTTTCGAATTGAGGGCTGGTGAGGACATGCGTTTGAGTTAGGGCAGTCTTTATACTTTCAAAAGCCTGCTTAGTTTCAAGAGACCATTTTACCTTGGCATCCTTCTTCAACATGTTGCTCAATAGCCTTATTAGCTCGGCTAGGTTTGGGATAAATCTCCTTAGGAAATTGATCTTTCTAAGGAATGCTTGCAGTTCTTTTATGTTTCTTGGATAGGGGATTTGAAGGATAGCTTGAATTCTTTCCGGGTCAATTCTAATCCCATCTTTTGATATGATGTGCCCTAGAAGCTTTCCCTCCTCAAGGGTAAACAGGGACTTCTTAGGATTCAAGGAAATTCCATATTTCCTGCATGTCATGAAAATTTGCCTTAAGTGCTTAAGGTGCTCTTGGTCAGATTTGGAGAATGGGGTCAGGTCATCAAGGTAAACTACGAGGAAATCATGTATCTCCTTGGCAAATGCAATATCCATTGCCCTTTGAAAGGTAGCACCAGCATTCTTCAGCTCAAAGGGCATTTTAACGTACTTGAATGTTCCCCACAGTGTGGTAAAGGCTGTCCTGTCTTGGTCGTTCGGGTGAACAAGTATCTGATTGAAACCTGAAAATCCATCTAGTAAAGAAATTCTAGAGGAACCCACTACTCTTTGTAAGATATGGTCCATTTTGGGCAAAGGGAGTGGTCTTTGAGAGGAGACCTGCGTTTAAGTTCTCAAGTCTAACACACAGTCTTATCTCTCTTGTTTTTTTCCTAGTGGGAACTAAATTAGACACCCATTCAGAGAAATCTACCGGTGCCAATGATACCAGCTTCAAACCATTCTCTTTATTTCTTTTTCAATAAGGGGAAGAAAGCATGGCGTTAATTCTTCTAAGTTTCTGTGAACGGGTTTGATTTGGTTTTAGGGGAATGCGGTATGTTGGATCACTGGGTGTCATAGGACTTCAAGTCCTCATAACTCCAAGCAAATACATCTTGGAATTCTTTGAACAAATCCACATATTTCAGTTTTTGATCAGGGGGCAGATTTTTGGACAACTTAATCATTCTGGGATACTATGTTGTTCCTATGTTGTGTTCTTCTATGGCAGCATTCAGAGGTTCCATCTTCAGCTTTTTGGGCACATCATTGTCATGAAACATGTCTTCCAATGGAGTGAGGCCGACAGGTACAATATTACTCTTTAGATCAATAAACACATCCTCTGCTTTGGCTGTTTCCTCTAAACAAATTTGTTTCAGCTGTTCTATGTTTGTATTGTTAAAAACAATTGGGTTAAGGATTTGTTTAGCTGTTGCAGCTGTTACAGTCAGGTGATTTTCCTCTGTTAGCTATTGTGAGTCGGTCTCGGCATCCATGTTAATGTTTGTGTTGGAAAATTCGTCCTCCAGAGTTAACAAACTGTTAATCTGGGCATCATTTTGAAATACCTGCCAATCCTTGACATTGTTAGGGATCGAAGGTCTGTGTTTTATTTCAGCAGTGAAATGGTGATTTGGTTCAAAGGGAAGCTTGCATGTGCTAGCAAAGGTTGCTAGACTATGGGCAAGAATATTATGATCTCTTGCAATTTTAGCAAGCCTGAATTCACTGAAGGCATTGAGTAATTTGGTGGCAGTAGCTCTGTAAGCTCTCATTCTACTATCATTAGCGACAAAGTTACCTTTAATTTGTTGTATAATCAAGTCAGAGTCACCTAGGATGGACACTCTAGTAGCTCCTACGACTTTGAGTAACTTAAGGCCTAAGAGAAGAGCTTCATACTCTGCCATGTTGTTTGTGCATCTGAAATTGAGTCTATAGGCATGGCCTTGTGCGTGGTTATCATGTGTATTGTAAATCCAAACTCGGCCCCCTGCTCCTAACTTGTTAACCGAACCATCAAACTCCAAATACCATGTGTTTTCTTGTTTGAGGTTTGTATTGAGAGTTTCAACTTCTTGAGGATCGGGCAAACTTACAATTTCTGTTTCAGGGTATTCTTCTTGCTGTTTGTTGGTTGCCTTGGCTGTTGAGACAATTTCATGGGTATTGGAAACCGATTTCTCATTGATGTATGTTTCTTGCTCCAAAGATAACGGTTTATCATCAGTTGGAGGGCTGGTGTTATCATTAAATAAAATAAAAAAATTCATATCAGAATGGATTGAGTAAATTGGAAAATTTTGGGGCTTTTCCTCACTACTTACCACATACTTCATTAATGTTTCTCTATATAGTCTCTTTGGTTGCCTAAAGATAGATATAGTGGCATAAGAGAGGTTGAGTTGAAGGGACCCTTGTAGTTTTGCTCCCCACGATCTGGATAGGAGCATGCCATACTTTGTGGGAATGTCAGCAACTACTATGTCCATTAAGATTGTCTTATTGGGAAATTGGACTAGAGAGACACAAAGGTCTTTGATCAAGCCTAAATATTTGACTTGACTTGAGTCAAAGGAATATAGATCTTTGTACGGTCTTGTGACATCAAGGTTCAACCTTTCCATTACAGCTTTGGGCATAAGGTTATGTGAGGCACCTGAGTCAAACATATCATTATGCAGTATTTTGTCATGTATGTGCAGACTGACATAAAAAGGTGGGACAGGTCCATATGTTGACTTTCCGTTAACTTCTGGACCAAACAGTAGCTTAGGGGTATCGTCTAAAACGTTTACATCATCCCTTACCTCTGGTAATTGAAGTGACCTTTGAATTTGTTGCCTATATACATCATGTTTGGCAAGTTCTAAGAGGGGAATGGATATCTTGAGTTTTCCAATCTCTGCTTCTAAACTGAATGGTTTCCCCAATGAGCTCTTGGTGTTGACAGCAGTCGATTTCTCTTTTTCAAGCATACTCTCTATGTTTTCTTTTGGAATGTCTATGTCATGATGTATGACAGTTTGTGGTATTTCTATTTTGAGGAAATTTTTAGGAGTGCTATTCAGATTTTCTTTTGGGGAGGAGGGAGATAGGGGCCGATCAATAGGAGAGTGTGTGTCTGTTACATCCTCCACAGTTACCTGCGGGTTCGTGAGAGAGTTATCAGCCAAATTCGTTGTGGTGATATTGACTTTCATTTTGGTTGGTTGTTTACTACCTTTTGTTCCGCTAGATATGGGGACATCAATGGTCCTTGTTCTCAATTTGTATTGCTTGTGTACCGCGTACACAGCAGTATCATAACCTTGTTTAAAATCGAAGGACTCTCCCAACTTGGTGTGAAATTGTTTTGCGTCAGGGTATGGTCGGTCTTGTTCTGTAAGAAAGATTTGTTGTTCATTTTCTGAATCTATCTAGTTCATATGAGTCCCATCTGTGGGCTCAGTGGATGTAGATGCCTCCGCATAGTTTTCTTGGAAAGGCGGCCTAATATCATGGTCAGGACTGGCCCTTCCAGTGTTTGTGTTTCAAGTTTTTTGGAAGTTCAGGTTCCTTATGGCATTGGGCTGTTGACCTTTCCATGAAGTTTTCCTCTCCACATTGTCTACTCTATCTCCTAGCCTGTGGATGCCACTGATGATAGCATCTAGCTTCTGATCGAAGGCTGAGGGTTCTTCTTTAAAAGTGGTTCTTCTCTCAGTTCTGGCTCTGTTTCTTTTAGCAATTCGATTTGCTTCCACACTAACAGCCACATCTTGCATTTCTGCAAGGCTTTGAGGGGCTCTTTCCCTTAACTGATATGCCATCTCAGCATCAAAGCCAACAAGGAATTTGTATAAAGCGAGATCAGGTGGAGGTCTTAAATTTTGTGGTATTGCACTGTAAACATTATTAAACCTTACACAGTAATCCAAAACTGTTTCCTGAGGTCCTCTTTTGAGATAGTATGTGTAGGGGATCTTTCTTTTTCTCCCATCTGTTAGTAAATTCCTGGTATAAGGCTTCAGGGTTTAATATGGAATTGGGTGTAAGTGCCCTAAACCAGGTTCTGACATCACCGGTCAAACTTTGGACAAAAATCTTCATTCTTACACTGTCATCATCAATTTCATAACTCTCGAAATAATCCTGCATTTTCTTTGTATGTTGTAAGGCGGTGCAGGAGTTTGTGCCATCAAAATAGGTAATTTTTGTCTGGTAGTCCTGAGGCATAGCCCCAGTATTAGCAGGCAACTGTAAGGGCGCATATCTAGCCATGATGATGGGGATAAGCAGAAAAGCTAGGGCAGCTGGTATAACGGGAACAAGCAGGGTAGAAGGAGTAGTAGTAATAATAGGAGTATGGGACGGAGGTGTAGAAGAGCTGCTCGGGGAAGGGAGTGAAGAACCAGGGGAACTTGGAGTTGACCAGAATAAAACTTTGACAGGGGTTGGAAAACTGCTTGGCTGAATTGTCTCAGGACTCGCAGCAGTTGGGTTTTCTTTTTGCTTTTGTTTTCTAATGATCTTGGGAATTAAATTCGGATTTTCAAAAACAGCTGGGCTATTTGGATTAGGATTTGATCGTGTATTACGCATTTGTTTCTTAGGAGCCAACTTCTACTCTATTTTTTGGGAACTTTTCTAAAAACACAACAACATAGGTCGGCCGAAGCTTTCAAAGGTCAGTTTCTTCCTCTGTGGGGTTGCAGACTGGTTTAGTGAGATTATCTAAGGAAGTCCCCAGTGGAGTCGCCATTATGTTATCACTCATGTTGTCCCTAGGCTCCTGTAGGGATACGGCCGAGGTAACCACAAACCAATCTTTGGACTGCAGGTTCTAGCCCACCTGCAATTAGAGAGGGCTCTCTCTTAATGATTTAACTTTTTTGATGATTTTTAGGCTAGCTTCTTGGTTCAGGGGTTTTGTTTGGGTTTGGATGGAAGGTAAATGCTTTCAGGTAGAGAGGCAATTCATGAAGTGATATGTTTCAAACCATTGGGCATGGAGTCATGGGTTAGGATTACTAGTGCATTTTCTTGGTCATAAGAGAAATATGGAGAGGGATAGCTGCACATAACACAATCTTCAAAGTGAAGGATGAATGATATGTAAGGAATGAGAGGCACTTAAGAATCGCTCACTCAGATTAACATAGGGAAGGATGATCTCTATCTACGGGCAATGAAGAATCCCTGGATAACAGTCATGCGTGAGAAGGTTAAGGCGAACATGAGCCATGCGGAATTCATATTTATGCCTAAAAAGAGGAAAACATAAAGAAACAACAGAAATTGAGCATAGATTGTATTCAAACAAATTCTAAGCTATTCTTGTTTTTTGCTATTTAGATGGTAACTTATGAAATGGAAAATAGAGGTAAGAAGCACTTATTGAAATATGTAACAGCACGAGAATTCCATAATCACTCTTCAACTGGTAAACACAGTGAACAATCCATTCTCCAAAGCTCATAAGCAGTCTTTGATTATAGAAACTATCAGGTATTACAGTGCGAGTCTCTCCTGGAGCAAAATCAGCTAAATATAGTTTGCTGACCACCAACCACCCAACCCCCTAATACAGTATTGAGGGTTGTATATATAAGAAAAATATCTGAGGTCATTTATTACAATCAACCTAAAACAGGTTTGCAAAAAGAGCTTTTCTAAACCTAAAATTGTGCCAAAATTAAATGCAGGTAAATATCTATTGAACTGTGTCAGAGGTAGCTAGATCAAAAAGAGTGCAATGTGGCGTTTGGAGGCTCGATGCAGTACTGCTGGAATAACTATGCTTTGGGACTTGCAACTCTATTCTGGTGTTAGTTAAATGTGCAATAACCATGATTTGAGAGTTCTGAGTGGCCTCGCCCTTTTCTTTGACTTTGCCGGAAGGTATTTAATTTTCACCTGCTTTGGGCCGCTATTAAGATCTTCACTGATACTCTTTGCCGCTACATTTATGGTCTCCACCGCTTTCTGATACTCTTTGACATGCTTTCTTTCTGAAAATCTGATATGATACTCTTTAATCTCTGTTTGTGGTCTCTTTCTGTCTTCGAATCGGTTTAATTGGGGAAAATCGGGCAATTTCGGGCTTTTTCGGTGCAAAACGGGCCAAGGAATCAAAAGATTCCCTAAAGATTCCCTAATATCGCTCATTTCCCGTAGCGATGCGCGATTAGTGCTTCGCATTAATCGCGCATCGAAAATTGCCTCCGTTTCTTGTTCCAGAGCTCCGAAGCTCGACTTTCGCACTTGCGCGTTTTTCCTTTCCTTTGGCTGCTAACGTCAGCATGACATCAGCTGTACGGTGGATGACGTCAGCCAGGTGACATGGTAGGGTGACTCATATGTTAATGCGATGTGATAAACTTCTTTCGATGTGATCGCAATATTGCATCGGCGAGGAACGAGAAGGTGTTTATTTTGGAAATGCGATGCTTGCGACTGCCGATCGCCGATATCACGATATCGCATCGGGCAACAAAGGAGGGGGCACACCTATGTGGTAAAAAATATTGCGATATGGGGATGCGAGATGGCTCACTAGGATCTGAAGGGTGTTAAGGAAATCGGCAAGGGTTTATTGCGATCGGAAGGAGTGAGTATGTGCGTTTGAAGAGTATTTGAGGCCTCGTAAGGGGTCCAATAACCTGAAGAGGAATTTTATGCATTGGAAGGAGTCCAGTGCATTAGAATATGGTTTGAAGGGGCAGCATGAGGGTTCTTGCCAAGTTTTATATAAACTGAGCAATTCCCGGGGGTACTTATGGTTATTTTTCAACCAGGGGGAGGGGATATTTACATAAGGGGATTTAACTTCATAGTTTTAGTAGGGGGATGGGGAAAATATAGGGAGTTAAATAATAATGTCAGTAGTTAATATGGAGATGGTAAGAAAGCGATAAGTTTCAAAGATCTTAGGCTTCAAAGGGGAGATAGAACCTTATAGAGAAAGTATGGATCCTCCTTGAGTGAAGCAGATCTTCACCCAGGCTAAATGACATGGAAAATGATGAAACTAAGAGATGTCAAGCAGATCTTGACCCCTTTTCTGGGAAGTTAGTGAATGATTAGGGGAAGGGGAAGAAAGGGAAGTTAGTTATGCCTGATTTGAGCTTCTTCACATGAACTTCCTGATGACTATGACCTGGATGGATGTAACGCTTGAAAAATGTGGAGTTGATCACAAATCAACCTTCAGCAACCTCAAACTACCTACCCAGCTTACTTTGCCTAACATGTTTTCTTCTTTTTGGTTTGGGTGCACTTAGACTTGCAGACCCAACATTTCAATTTTTCTTCTTTTTTATGCTTTCCTATCTACACACTACCCTTATTTCTTCCAGGGGCCCAGATTAAGCAGTTGGGCTCCTTTGATTCTCTACCTATCTAAGAATCTGCCAAGATTAAGCTGTTTGGACAGATTTTCATTCTCTATATTCTAAAACAGGAAATTGAAACCTAGGGAGACCAAGATTAGGCTGTTTGTACCTCCCTTTAACTAAGACTTTTACAAAAACGGAGTAAATCTTCAAAATCAGCCTGCAGAAGATGGACTTTGAGTAGCCTTCTTTCCTTGGTGACTGTTTAGCAAATATGGAGCATTGCAACATGCAAAGTATGACATATTTGGTCTGTAAAAATGTCAATCATGAAATGTGAGTAACCTGCTGCAGCAGGAGGCTAATAGGTGCATGCGTACTGGTATGAGTCTACGCCAGTACAAAACTGTAAACAAAAGTTTCTTATTAAAAGGAAGATAGAGATGATTGCAGCACGTGGTTTTCACCCACATTGAGTTTCCAACTTATATCATGGTGTTCATGTGTGCTTCTTGTGTGTGTTGATTTGTTTTGTTTTACTGCACTTGTTTACTATTTATATGGTTAATAATGTTTTGATGCACTCATTAAAGATCAATTAACTGAATCATAAGTTTACTGGATATACACTTGTTGCATTAAACAGAGTTGCGTATACATGCGGGTTTCCTTAGTTGAAGTAGCGTATATGAATCTGATAATGGAAATGAAAAGATTATTGATTTGCTAACACTGATTCCACCCCCCCCCCCCCCCCCCCCCATCAGTATTATTTCCAATAATTGGTATCAGAGCCAGGTCCTTCAGAAGAAGCTTGATCGCTTGAAGGAAGATCCATCAGGATGAGTAATCAAGAAAAAGAGGGATCCATCAAATCATCAATCTTTGATGGGAGCAATTTTATGTACCGGAATATAAGAACCAGAGCCTATCTACAATCACTTGGAACAGATATTTGGGAAATCGTGGAAGGAGGATATAACTATCCATCAACAATTCCTATAGATGCGGCAGGTAGAAAGCAATATGAACTCAATGCCAAAGTTGTTACTGTCTTGTTGGGAAGTTTGTCAAAATCAGAGTTTGTCAAGGTCATGTAGCTCAAATTAGCCAAAGAAATATGGGACACAATCATTCTAAGCTATGAAGGAGATGATCAGGTAAAACGTGTGTTGTGCCCACTAACAACCCCCCCTTTTGATTTAGTATTAGTAATAAAACTAAATAAATGGGGACCCTTCTAAAAAATAAAAAACTAGCACTTATAATTCCCTTTGAATAAAACACACTATTATAAACTTAGGAAAACATCCACAAAACCCAAAAAACTTAAGTTTTATGATAAGTTTCGAATAAAAATTGTTCTCTCAACAAGAAAATATCGCATCGCAAAAGGTAATGGAGGAAATTATATAAGCAAATGTTCAAAATTGCGAAAACGTGATGTGAGATCGCACACCTTAAAGACTTATCGCACATCGCAGCTTTCATATGCCACAAGTATCACCTAATATAAAACATTCTGATCCTGCGATATGCAATAAAGCATCTCACAAATCGCATCTCATGGTCACATAAGGAAATAAATGATTGTTAACGAAAAGAATTAGTGATATTGCGATCTGCAGTATTACGATCTGCGGTATTGCGAAGAAAATTGCAAAATCGCTTTATCGCAAATCGACAAGGCTCATTCTTAAATGAAATATTTCTCGTAATCTGATACCAAGTTATGGGCATTAATGTCAATTTAGTGGTTTATTGATGATCATTTATGAGATAAGATCTAGATCTTATCGAAAGGTTGTTTCACGTAGGGTAATATATTTGATATGATTTCTGCATTAAGAGCTTTCCCGTCACCTTATCTCTTACCATTATTCTTTCCTTACTTGTAAACTTGCAGGAGTAGCAAGCATAATAATATATACAACAACCTTCACAGCGTAATGGGAAAGAAGGGAAAAGCTCTGGTTGCTGAGGACAAAGAGATGATACCCTTATTCACAGACACCACCTCTACTAGAGATGCCGACATATCCGCTTCGGAAGGCATGTATAGTCTACTCAAAGAAGAAAACCCCATAATTATGGAAGTTAAAGCAATAGCAGACTCACGCAGGTCATTTGAAGCATAAATTACTGAACTTGCATGTTCATTCCTGCACCGAATAGCGGCAAGGCGTCAAAAACTTACATATACAGACATGGTCAAGTGGGTATTGGACAATGTTGATATAATAGATAGAAAATTCAAGTCTCGGAGCCAAGAGCTCATTGGGTCATTCACCCCACAAGATTTAAGGCTTATGTATCATTTACCAGAGCCGCAGGTAAGCTACAACAAGCAGTTCATGGGGAATTTCGCCAAAGAAAATGAGAATTTGGCTGAGTGCACCAAGAACTGGTCAGCAAGGGAAGAGCCATTGAAAAAGGACAAACATGGTATGTACAGTATTGGTTCCCTCTCCTCCTCGTATTATTTTGTTGCTACTATTCTATGTAGGCTATTTGGAAGACCTGACATCAACAAGTTTTCATCCGAGTGGCTACCCCTATTAGATGCGGCCGCTAACACCACTATTATGGATTGGGCTCAGATATTGTCTAATAATTTAGCCTTGGCTATTTGGAACTACTGATCTAAAATAACTCCCTCTTAGAGGACTTATCCTCCTTTCTTTTTAGTCGATTATGTTATGAATGCAATCTGTTCTGTTTCCATATTTCCTTTAATGGGTTCGAAGTGGACTATACAGAATCCCTTGCCCATTGACATTTACCATAAGGAATTGTGGGATTCCAAGTTTATCCCATATTTTTACAAAATTTGTCATGGAATTATGTTACCTCTTCACAGAATGTTGTATAATAAGGACACCCCAAGATTTTCCACTGAAGCGGAAGTTGATATCCTCCTTGTCGGAAGATGGTTTGGGGAAGCGTTTTTCACTTATGTTAAAGTATTTGGAAGCATTTCTTCCCCTCATGTGCTACCATTATATGTACTTGATAAGTTATTGGCTCGCGAAATTTCCTACCAGACCTGCGGGGTGGGAGGAATGAGCAAAGAATTGAAAAATAAGAAGAAGTCCATCTGGCCGCAATTTCCTATGGCCTAAGTCTATGACTGTTTAAATTTCCAGGGAGACAATTCAACCCCTTTGTTGTCATTAAGAATTTTTCTACGACTGTCAAAATAAAGGTATTCACCAAAGAAGATGATCTCTTTGATGACATCTTCCAGTAGTAAAGCACATTGAAAGACATTTTGCATATGGCTCAAATTCAATTTCCCCCAGCAGAGTTCCTAGAATTCAAACTGTACATAGAGAGGAGATTAGCCAGCATCCCCTTGGATAAGTTGTGATTAAAACCAATAAGGGAGACAACTCCCAGTGTCAGTTTAAGTGGAAGCTCGGGTATAGACAAGTCCAGGTCTAAGTCTAGGAAAGAGTCACTAGAACACTCTAAATGGTCCGAGAATGACCATAATAAAAGTGAAGGGTCAGTCAGGGATACTGCCCAATTTAAAGAGCACCCAGAGCAACAGGTCTTGATGACACCACAGGTAAAGGTTCCCCCTCCCCTCATCCAACCACCAAAGCCAGTGAGAACTAAGTTGGATAAGGAGTGGGAAACATTTAATGAATTGATTAATACTGAGGAGAAGAACACAATGACACCTAAGAGTACAGTGAAGACAATGATAGATATGATCATGGAAATAGTCAGCAATGCTCCAGAAATGGAGCATATTCCCATAATCGCATCATCTGAAATCATGCTGAAAATAGAAGAGATTCCTCCTTTAGATGTATTTTATAGTCCACAGCACAAGGCTGTGGTAAGAAGACAAAGAAAGAAATGGAAATTGGACAGTGTGCTCTCACCTGAGGTAGAGCAGCTAGATGTCCTTTAGTGAGACCCTACCACTGACCCTACTGAAAATTTGACTAAGTTATCCGAGATCGCAAGAGCCTATGCTTATGCTACTATCAATAAAGCGTCCGAGGTATAACTATTACTTAAGTATAGAGAGGAACAAATCCAAATTTTGCAACAACAACGACAGTAGGCCAGTGCCAACCAAGAAGTAGACGAGAAATTAGAAAAATTACAACAAGATTTTCAACAGATGCAACTGGGCTATCAGAACAATTTGGCCGAAAAGGAAAACCAAATACAGGCCATGCTAGAAATGCATAAAGATGACCCCAAAATTACAGAGTTTGTCTCAAAATCCCTTGCCTTAAATGACCACGTCTTGCAATAGCAAGAGGCACTATGCCAAAGAATATCTCAATGGAGTTCCCATTGCAAGTTGAGTGATAAAATTACAAGTCAAGTCGTGGATTTGTGACTCGACTATGATTTAATTGATAAAAGAATTTCTGATTATTTGATTTGGCAGGAATCGGTGTAGGAATTTACAGGGTAAGTTCCTCAGATAGAACACCAAAGGACACCGCTCACAAACAGATCACAGATCAATACACCAGTATTTTTGATATGGTTAAAACCCTCAAAGAGGGAAATAGTCCACGGCTTGAGCCAACGTGGCCACTTCAGGAAATTTATTAATAAATGAATGAAAATTTACCTTCATGCTCTTTAAATAGAGATCATGGACCAATGAAGTGTTAAGCCACGGATCAAGTGTCAGTAATACTGAGGAGAGAATGAACCGTCAGATCACTACATATCGTGACCGTTGGATTGTAAGTTACAAAAGTACATAGTAAAGAAACACACTTTACCTAACTCTATACTAGACCAAGTTATACTTAACTATTCCAATGTGTCGGAATATCCTAACACCCCCCCTTAAGAACAACTTGGGATAGGATTGAAGGATTTACACATATGACACAATAGGAGAAGGAAGGAGGCACTAGAGCCTATCCCCCCTTAGTGACAACTTCCTGAACTCCAACCATAAATCGAAGTTTAGTAAACTTCGCCTCTGAGCCTTTGTAAAGATGTCTGCAACTTGATCATCTGTTGAACAATATTGCACTTCAAGAACATGGTCATGAATGAGCTTTCTGATGAAGTGCATGTGTAGTTCAATGTGTTTTCTATGCTGATGCTGGACTAGATCTTTGCATAGTTGAATGGCACTTTGATTATCACAACAAAGTGTAGTCGGATGCTGCTGCTGAAAGCCAAATTCTGATAGGATTTGATGAAGCCACAAGGCTTCCTTACTAGCTTCTACGGCACCACGATACTCTGCTTCTGTGGAAAAAAGAGAAATGGAACCTTGTTTCTTGCAAGCCCATGTAATAGGTCCTGAACCAAGAGTGAACACATAACCGACAATAGACTTCTAATCATCAGGGTCACCAGCCCAATTGGAATTAGTGAAACCAACCAATAGAGGAGATGCTTCAGCACTATAATGAATTCCAAACTGAACTGTACCTCGAACATAACGAAGTATTCTTTTAACTGCTTTCCAATGACTTTCACGTGGGGTTTCCATAAACCGAGAAACAAGGCCAACAACAAAGGAAAGGTCAGGACGTGTATGGGTTAGATACAAAAGTTTTCCTACAAGTTTACGGTATAAGGTAGCATCAACTTCTGGGGAAGTACAAGTGACTGAAAGTTTGACTCCAGACTCAAAGGGAGAAGGATCTGGCTTACAATCTTCCATGTGAAAATGGCGTAGAAGATCACAGGCATACTTGGATTGGGAGAGGGAAATACCTTCCTTGGATTGCAAGACTTGAAGACAGAGAAAATAATGTAAGTGTCCTAAGTCTGTCATTCAAACTTATTTTTGAGGCTGGAATTCACATGGTTGATAAGGTTGGGATCACTACCAATGAGGATAAGATCATCAACATAAAGAACAAGAATGATAAGATACTTGCCCACTTTCTTGGTGTAGACAGTATTGTCAGAATGACACCTAGGAAAGCCAGATTCTAAAAGAAAGCTATCCATTTTGGCATACCAAGCCTGAGGAGCTTGCTTGAGACCATAAATAAAGGGATTTCTTAAGCCGACATACAAGGCTAGAGTCTGTTTGTATAAATCCAATAGGTTGTTCCATATAGATTTCTTCATGCAAGTCCCCATGCAAGAAGGCATATTTAGATTTCTTCATGCAAGTCCCCATGGAAGAACGCAGATTTAACATCCATCTGATGGATTTCCCATTTGAAAGAGGCAACAAGGGAAAGAACAAGGCAGATAGAGTTCATTTTGGCAACAGGGGAGAAGGTTTCAGTATAGTCAATGCCTTTAACTTGTGAAAAACCCTTAGCAACAAGAAGAGCTTTATGTTTATCAACTTTTCCATTTGGTCCATACTTGGTTCTGTAAACCCATTTGCATCTAACAAGTTTTCGTCCCTTTGGTAGGGGAACAAGATCCCATGTATCATTTGCCAATAATGAACGATATTCTTCATTCATAGTTGCATCCCAGTCTAGATGGCCTAAAGCTTCTGAAAAGGTGTCAAGATCATAATTAGTTGAAGCTTGAGCCAATAAATAAGAGGTTCTATCGAACTGAGAACGTGTACGTCGCTGATCTGTAGGATCACCGGCAAGAGCACCTGCTGCATCCCGAGTAGCACAGACCCATTTTGGAAGCTGAGGAGCTGAAGGAGGATCCTGAGAAGGTGGGGGAGGATTGTCATCCTCGCTGTCATTATCTGAAGAAGAAATATTTTCAGAACTAGAAGGGATAGAGAGAGGTGGCACATCAGCCGAACTAGGCTCATAGGCCGATATATTTTCAATGAACTTTACATCTCTTCTAATGATAACATTTTTGGACTTAAGTGGAATAAGTCTGTATCCTTTGACATCTTTAGAATATCCAACAAACATACATTTTTCACTCTTAGGTTCTAAAGCTTTATGCTTCTCATCTGGAATATGGGCCCATGCTTCACTTCCAAAAACACGAAAGTGACTTACATCTAGTTTAATTGAGCTCCATGCTTCTTCTGGAGTGATATTTTTTAAAACCTTAGTAGGAATGCGATTTATTATGTAATTTGCACAGTTAATTGCTTCTGCCCAAAAATTAAGACTAAGTTCTTTAGATTGAAGCATACAATTAGCCATTTCCTTTAAGGTGTGATTCTTCCTTTCAGCTACACCATCTTGTTGTGGAGTATATGGAACAGTATGTTACATTTGAATTCCATTCTCAGTGCAAAAGTTGATGAATTTGTTTTTAACATATTCTCTGCCATTATCAGATCTTAGCTTAAGAATTTGATGACCAAATTGTTTTTCAACAAAGGCCTTAAAGGCCAAGAACATGTTAAATACTTCACTCTTGAGTTTTAAAAAGTATACCCAAGTGCGTCTGGAGAAATCATCAATGAAAGTTAACAAATACTTGTAGCCAGAGAATGAAACAACTGGAAGTGGACCACATAAATCATTACGCACAAGCTATAAAGGGGCTGAGGCGTGTTAAGAGGCACATTTTTCAAAACTATCCCAATGATGTTTTTCGAGAACACATCCGGAGCAAACACCATCTCTGCAGGATACCATTGGAAGACCTGTCACCATATTTTCTTTACATAGATTCTGAAGGGAGCGATAGTTTAAGTGACCAAATCGCTCATGCCAAAGTTTGCTCACTTCATCATTATGAGCAACAAATACTGAGGGAAGATTTGATGACCTAAAGTTGTTAAACTTATACAACCTTGTGGAATCATCAACAATGCCAGTAGCTAAAATCTGTCTAGGATCTCTTAGGTCCTTAATTACAACATCGTGAGGTGAAAATTCAACGATTTTACCTTCGCCTGAATGAGTTATTTGATATACGGATAGAAGGTTGCAGGATAAGGTTGGAACACATAATACATCATTAAATTGACCATTGTCTATATGAATAGTTCCAGTCCCTACAACACTAAGACATCTATCATCACCAACATATATATTTTTGGTGTTACAATCATTTAAAGAAGAAAACATGGCTTTGTTTTTGGCCATGTGATAAAAAGCTCCAGAATCAATGAGCCACTCATGAGAATTAGAAGAAGAATATACATTTAGTGCATATCCAGACCGAGATGTTTGACAACCACATGCAAAAAGTGTTATTCCTGAAGATGAAGTTGAAGTTGAAGAGTGCCCCAAATGGATGTTATACTTCTTCATCGCTACTTCCAAGGCTTCCATCTTCTTAAAGCATTTGGATTCTAAGTAGCCATCTCGATTCAAAAAGTGGCAATGTCTATCAGTATTCTTCCCTGTGTTTTTATTTGCCTTATCATTTTGTTGAAATGATTTTTCATTTTGAGGCTGAAATTGCTGAGGACCCTTGTTTGGTTTAGGCCCATTCTTTTTAGGATACGGCTTTTTAGGATTCTTTGAATTTGGTTGTTGTTGGGTAGCTAAGGCTTTCTTAGAAGAGTTTCCAAGATTAAGAAGACCAAGGTGTAAGAGTTTTTCTTGTTCCCTTATTAAAGAATCACAAAAGGCATCAAAGGAAAGGGACTTGTAGTCTTGTCCTTGAGAAATGAAGGCTTCTCTTGTAGAATGGAAGATGGAAACAAACACAGAGTAGGCTGGTCCCAACTTAGTAAGAATGGAATAAATAAGGTTACCATCTTCTTTCTTAACCTTAACACCTTCCAAGAGAAGTCTAAGGGTCTTGAACTTGGACAGAAAATCTTCAATGGAAGAAAAATTTTTGGGGTCCAATGTAAGCAACTCATTTTCAAGTTGATGGGCTCTAAGTTCATTTTTAATTCCAAAAACTTTAGTGTCTGTTTCATTGCTTCATTAGGAGTATCAAGTTCTGCGATATGGAATCTAAGGTTTGGAGAAATAGACATCCCTATCAACCCACGTGCTTGATCTTGCCTATTTTCCCATTTGGCTGCCTTATCTTCATCTTTCGGTTTGGTTTCTTGGCTTGAGGCTATTCTGTAAAGATTTTTACTTCTAAGTAAATCCACAATGTAAGACCACCATTGGAAGTAGTTGGTGTTGTTAAGAATAACTTGGCATGGACTTTCCATTTTAACAGAAACTGACGCTGTAGATGCTGAAAATAAGTGTTCCAATGGAAAGATCTTGAAAAAATAGGCTAATTCAAAAAAAAAACGACTTCCGGATGAAGAAGTTATGGCTTTTTGAAGAAAAGTTGTTGAAGATGCCGACGAAGTGCGGGAATGTGCGGAAATGAATGATAATGTTATATTTAAAAAAAAATCTGCCCCCTTTCCAACCTTAATCTAATTAGTGTTGGCATTATGTTTCAAGTGTTGTCCTTGATGGCAACTCACTCAGAGGTTGGTACAGGTGATGGCAACTTAATCAGAGGACAGATCTCAGTACAGCAGGACAAGAAAGAGATATACGCAGGTTTATCAAAGAGAATCCGCGTATACACGCAGATTTGCTTCAGTAAAAGCGCGTATATGTGGAAAACTTATCTTTGGTCCGTGGCGGTTATTCCTTGGAAGTTGTGCCTATGGTTTTGGACCATGGCGTCTCGATGAACGTGTTGATCCCTAGTTTCGAGGTTGATGGTATTGGTTTGTTATGGTTTTGGACCATGGTATTGAGAGAGGCCTAAACCTATATAAGGAGAAGATCATTAGGCCAAGAGGACATGGAAGAGAGTGAGCATTGGGTGTCTGACGAAGTGAGAGGATCTGGTATTGCTGGTTGTCTGTTCGAGAAGTTTGGCAAGGGTCGGATCTAACAGCGGAGGCATAAGTAATCATTTCTAGATCTGTACGCGGGTTTCCTTTGGAGAAAGTGCGTATACACGCGGTTTCGGTAAAGTGCAGTAGCGTATGCATGATAAAGTTTGATATCTCAGGTTGTTGTTGATTCTGGTGGTTGTTACAGAGTTCTGGTCTCTGGTTTGGGTTCTGTGTTCTTAATGACAGGGTTTCAGTGATTCAGTATTGGGTTGTTTAATGAATTATGATGCAAGTTTAAGTTGATGATTGTATTGCAGTAATGTTTGTTTTGTACTCTTGGATCCAGTATGAAAATTGATGAAACGTGGTCCCTGAAGATTGTAGGGTCAGCACCTACGTACTAGTAAATGGATCAGCTAGTACAAGCGCTGAGGGGGTTGTAGCTCCCTTCCAGAAGTAGTTGGAAAACGAGAGAGGGTTGTAGCCCTCTGCAGGTTGTAGCCTGCATACTGGTAAAGGACTG